>JBBPNN010000035.1:0-75263 GCA_038090935.1 Hortiboletus campestris
CACTCCAGAACAGTTCTGAGGAACGCTTCAGCCAGAACGGAAAATATGTACACTCGTATGCGACACGGAACCATCCCACGAAGCTGCCACCATCGCACTGTTCCCATCACAGTCACTACCTCCACCCACTTCGCTCACTTGCGAAGCCGGCCACGCCCTCTTCAGCGTCTCCACTTTCAAACGATGATCGGTGCTGTCGCAGGTGCGGACACGCCAACAACACCGACACGCACAACGCTGTAGACAGGGAATGAGAGAGGTTGAGAAGAGGAGGAGACGAGAAGTAATGGACCAGAGAAACGACGACGAACTGGAAAGGGAGAAAACGACGACAGGCAGATGAAACGGAGTACACACAATGCGCGCGTATGATGCGACGAGGGGACCAAGGAGGGAGGGAGTGGATAACGGGCCTGAGGGAAGGTACGTTGTCTATCAGCAGGCTCTGCTCGTCTCATATCCACATAGAGTGCTGTCTTACCCTTGCTCACCACCTATACTCCAGATGAACGACACACTGACAGTCATGCACCCCACGTACCATGACCGCATTCCCGTCGCCCGCATCTACCGCGAACGTATTGTGACCTCTGCTGCCAACTGTCCTAAAACGGGGCAGCAACCACCTCGCTGGGTCACCCACGACCGGCACCCCGAACGTGCCAGCATCGCCCATACACATCCCAAACGACAGCTTCAAACGACGGCGTACGCACAACGGCAGCAAACACCCCAACCCACGCACTATCTACCGCCCACCGTCCACGTACGACACGAAACCAGGTATCGCCACCCTGTGAGACCACATCGGAGTGGGGTCGTGATGAACTAACCAGGTCACGGTCACGGTCCAACAACACCACTCATAACAACAGCACCATCAAGCTACTAGAAGTAGCAGAAGGTGTAAAGATTCAAGTCATCAAGTCATTACGCCGGCAAGTACTGATGTTGAGTCCTCGTGCTCACCCAACGAATCCCGTCGACAGACACCCCGCTAGAATGAGCGTGATGATAACCAATGTGAGTATACGTGTTATTTCTGGTGAGCCCCCGGACGCTAGCCTGAAACCATTTACCAGTTGACTTTGGGGAATGCGCAAAGCTCAATGAACCCAGTACCTCTGGCTGTCGCAAATGCATCGAGGAGCTCGAAAACGCGCGTTCCGCACTCCTGCCAAGGTTGGCCTTCGCTATGGCTTTAGGGGCCGTTTCTAAACTTCCCACACTGCAGGAAGTATTTTCCCGGGCAGGCGAGAGCTCGTTCAACCTCCCGGTTGACTGCATATCTCGGGAACTCTTGCCAAGAGGCTTCCCGGACGACGCCAATGCAGGGTTGTATTTCAAGTTGCTCCCTGGATCGGATAGTTTTATCCGGAGAGCTCAACCGCGCCTTCAAGTTTGGTGGAAAGCATTTGTTATCAAGCCGGAAAGAAACCTGGCCACTCACGTTCTCGGATATCAGTCATTTGGTGGTGACGAGAGCTCATTGATGTAGTCGATTCTTGCACACCATTCAAATCGGGCCTGGCAGTAATGACTTTCCTGCTCTGGTCTTTCCAATGAAATGCTGAGAAGGTGATCTGACATCTCTAACGGGATGCTTGCTGGGGGTGGGGTGACGACTGCGACTGGATCCCCAAGAACCATTTGCTGCCGCGTCCACTTCCCTTGGCAACGGGAACCTTCCCGGGCTTTGCCTGGAACTTCCAATGCATATAGGCTATATGTTGTCGAGTCATTGCTCCAGCTAGTGATTCTCCAAGTCAGGAGAAGGACATCCTCGATTTGGAGGTCGGCCTTCGGCAAGTCACATAGCACGCGTCGGCGCTTTGAGATCGCTTAGCTGCTTTGACGTGAAGTCGGCTTCCCTCAGCCCGAAGCAGCTGTGGGGCTTCCTGCGAATGCAAGATCTGGAATGCTCTGAACGGCCGGAACATTCTGGGACGCTCTGTACGTGTCACTTTACGTGAGGGCACGAAGTGCCCAATTTTTGGGTTACAATATCTCGACCAACCTAGCGCTCGTCTCAGCGCAACATCCATCTTCTCCTCTACTGTATCATCTTCCTGTTCGACACCATGACAATGAAAATGCAGACGCTTGTTCTCATTGCCCTTCTAGATCGTCCAGAGGACATATTTGCAGACGAATCTCAAAATGAATTCTGGCACCTCACGGAAAAGCTATTCCAGGAGCCAAATTCCGTCCTCTCCGACAGTGAGCGGGAATCCATCAATGCCATGATCTCTGCACTTCAAAACGTCAGGGGTGGAAGGGCCAAACAACGCATCATCGAAAGTGGACAGCATCCAGCTGGCTACGCCGCGCTTCTCAAGTGGCACGGTGCTTACAAGTTCAACCCAGATCTGTATCTCCGTGTTCAGAAGGCCCTCGAGGACGAGGAGTTGTCTCCACATGCTCTCATTTGGAATTGTAAGCATAAGCTTGACGATTTCCCCCCGCGGTCTGACGCAGACGGCGCAATCGACACCATCGCATGCGCAGTCTTTGGTGAGAACTGCCTTGCAAATGCGCGGGTTGTTGGGGAATTCAAAGAGGCCGTCATCGCTCTGGTCCACCATGAGTGGGAGCGCCAGCGGAAGAGGTATTTACGGGCAGTGAAGACGCTTGCCAACAAAAAACTCATGGCTCAAAGTGCCTTTGCTGGTAAGTTGTCGCGTTGTATGCCGGCTTGCAGTTGACAGTGACTTTGTGCCATAGATGTCGAGAGGAAGGAAGAACCATCTGTCTCAGAAATCCGGGCTGCAACCAGGGCTCTGAAAGCATATAAAAACGCGATATACTGGTTCCCGAAGGAGGAAGAGGCAGAGGGTGGAATAAATGAGATGATGGGGGGGCTCGAGGCCATATTGCAAACAGCGATCAAGACGTCGAGGAAACTAGCGCCCAACAGTCCCCTGCTTTTCGAGGAGGCTACAACAGAGCTGCACACCAGTGGGTATCAACTCGTCGATCACCCCCCACAACTTAACCACATGCGCAGAACTTCGTGGAAAGCGACGGATGGCAAATGTGAAAGGCATTGCGGCTGCTGCTCCTGGCGACATTGAGGAGATCTGGGCCACATATGTACAGTTATTTGGCCTCAAAGCTGCCAGCGACGGTCACCTGCAATGTGTTCTCAATTCTGAGGTGGGAGTCCAAGAGGCGTGGCAGGACCTCGCGGATTTAGGGGTTTCAAAGTTTGCGCAATACTCTGAAGAAGCATTGTCCTTGCTCTTGAATTTTCCGGATGGATGTCCTACATTATTCTCCAAGCTTCGATCTGCTTCAGGCTTGTGTGCATGTGATGCCGACAGTGCCAAACAGTTCGTGTCTGGGAACCTTGATATGAAGCCCCTGCGTCTCCTCTGGCACCAACTTGTCGGTGTTGCCTCTATCATTGACAAGGCGTTCTCTGCTAAGTCAGTCGAGGCTGGGTTACCAGGCATCCTCATCGCTGATGCAGTCGGAGTAGGCAAGACTGCGCTTACGATGGGCGTTGTCGCATTCATTATCGACGCATTCTATGCGCAAGAGGCATCGGCGGGTGGTAGGGTTGGAGGCAAGCTACTTCACCCCGATACGCTTGGCGCTGATGTTAGGTTTCCCCCAATCATAGGTGATCGTTTTACCTCCGGATGTTTACAGCCATGCTGACATGCTTATAGAGACAAACCGGTGCTTTGCGGGACGGACCGTGATTAATGACCTTCCCCACGTTATTGTTGTCGGAAATTCGCTGGTTCGTCAGTGGATCACTGAGCTCCGTACCTTCTTTGCTCCTGGAAGAATTGAAATATATGTCTTCCCCACCACTGAATCAAAGTTCGCTCAATTTTGGGAAGGCGACTGGAAGACCTCAAAGACGCCCTTTATCAACCGAATCATTCTTGTTCCTCACTCAGTAAGCACCTGCACCAGCACCAGCATACCGATACGTAGCGGTTTACATATTTTATGCAGGTCATGACAACATTTGGGAGGGCCTTTGATGTGCGCCGACAGCGGGGAGGCAGAAATGCGAACAAAGCAACGGACGAGCAGCGGCACATTAAGCTCCCGCTGCTATACAAAAAATTTATTTCCACGGACCGAACATTCTCTACAGTAATCATCGATGAGGCTCATGAGTTCCGCAACACCAGTGCAAATTGGTATGTCGCCCTCGAACTCACGAAATCTGCGCGACTCCCCCTGCTCCTTACCGCTACCCCCCTTTTCACCTCGCCTCAGGTAAGCAAGCAGTAGTGCCTTCTCCTGTTGCATTGACAAAACCATTGTTGCACAGGACTTATGCAATCTAGGAAGGTTGCTTCGCATTTCCCAGTTTTCTGGTAGAGATGGCGACGAGCGTGAGAATGCATTCATAAAGAAGATAAGGTCTGCGCGTCGAAGCATAACTCGACAGGACAAAGCCATTTCTGCGGAGAAGACAGTGGCCACCATGATCGGCGGTGATGATAGACCCACTCAAGTAGTTCCTGATTCCATCCAGAGAGTACGTGCGGTGTACAGCGACTGGATTGACTCCATTCGTGCATGCTATGGCGATAGGGTAATACGGCGCACGGTAGAATCCAAGCGATACGATGGTAGACTGATTAACGACTCTCTGCCACCCTACAAGATGGTTGTCGCAAAGCTTGTGCTCACAGAGGGAGAGTTGGCAGTCATCCGGAAGGTCCTTGACGGATTCAGCAGTGGGTAAGTCTTGTACATACCCCGAGTCTGGATCATCCTAACCAGATTTTTTTTTACTAGAGGCGCACTTGAAATAGTTGAGGATGGTGAAGGCCTCAGCACGGTAACCGCGCCCTTTCTGTATCATGCAGCTTCCGACATTCTTCTTCTTCAGAAATTCTATCTTGAAGGGCGCACTAAAGCTGCATTTCCTTTCCACGAATCTCCGACGTATGCTGTGGTTTCTACCCGTGCCGAATACTCAACAGTCCGGTCGACGAAAGCTGACATGCTGGTGGCATTGGTTTGCCATCATTTGTCTACAAAGTCACTGACGCCCGTCTCATTCGACCACCACCCCAAGCTTCCGTGCATTGTTGATACTGGTGAACATCCCATCCTCAACCGCCCATGGGTGCCCACCCCTGGCGCAGACGCACCCTGCCCTCTCTGGACACCACTTGATACAGACGAAGGAACACAGATGCCTCAGTTGAAGACAGGATCGCGGAAGATCTTAATCTATCACGAGTTTGCAATGATGGCACCATTGATCCTCTCGGTAAGTGGAAACTGTCGAACCAGCAAACCAGCATCATTTGGCTTGTTCTCTTTTCGTCTCTTCTTCAGATATTCAAGGTATATGGAATCAATGCTGTGGCAGTAAATGGTACGCAAAGCGTAGAGGAACGTGATCGGACTGTTGCGGCATTCCAGAAAGATGCAAAGTGCCGCGTTCTCCTCCTGTCCAATGTCGGTGCTGTTGGCCTCAACCTGACTGCTGCAACGGTGGTGATCCTTTTTGTAAGTTGATTTCGGTACAACAGAGCCCCTTTTCACCTCCGTACAGGATCAATGTTGGTCGCGTATGCTAGTAAACCAAATTATTGGGCGTGCTTGGCGACTTGGCCAAACTGAGGAGGTTGCTGTCTATAATCTAGTTTGTGACCAGACGGTGGATTGTTTAATGACGGACTATGCACAAGGCAAGGGCTCCATGTTGGAGCAATTTCTCACCACACGACACGGAAGAGGTTAGTTTTGAAACCCGCTTTCAAGGGTACGCTTAACATGCATGATGTACAGACATAAAAAAGCTCCTTGTGTCTGGAAAGCCTCCCATCGAAGAGCTCCCTTTAGATGGGGCAGGAGCAGACTCAAATCCAGACACGGAGACCGAGTTCACACCCGCCGGAAAGGGCGGCAGAGGGGGTAAAAGCACGAAGAGTGGCAGAGGTCCCTCCAGAGAAAAAAATGCGGCATTGTGTGGGTATAAAATCCATCGTCAGCTCCCACTTACGAGAGACGTACCCAGCCGAAACGACGGAAGCAGTCGAATCCTGTGGCGGCCACGGCAGGTCAGTCACCCGCAAAATTGAATCGCCCGATTCTGGACAACACGAATTTGCCATTCCGGAATTCCCCGAGCTTACGGGCGGTGAGCGTAGAAGTCATTTCCAACGTTCGTTTATCAGTGATGCAGGTACTAGATATAGCCGAACCCCATCACCAAGGCGAATCAGATATTCATGGGTTGCCCAAGCCTGTGGCTGGTGAGTGTAAAGTCGGCCAACAACAGTGATGTAGTTGCTGAAGTCGCTGAAGCTGCCGACATCGAAACCGCCAGTATGAGATCACCGAGTGGCCAAGACAAATCAGACACTAGCAAAGTGCCTCGGTGTCTGGTTGGTGGGTGCAGCATTCACTATTAACGTCTACCACTGACACTGCCGTCGAAATAGATAAGCCACTGCTATTCTATGGCCAAAGTGAGTTAGCCTTGAACGACGTGCCCAGGAAGTTGGTCGCTGAACAGGATTTATTACCTTGCCTGGCGCATAGAAAGAGATGGTCAGAATGAGGTACCAGTGCCCTCTTCGCAGGGTGGCCTAGAGGTATTTGCCCCTTTTTACCTTATATAATTCTGTCTTTCCATCCCAGCTCAATATGTGTACAACCAGCTGTCACCCTCAAACAGCCCACCCCGCCCTTTACATTCAAAAAGGGTCTACTCCAACGCTGTGCAGCATGATAAGAACAATGGGGATGGTAGGGCTGAGGAACCCCCTAGGAAATTTCTTCGTACCGATTGGGGTGGGCTTGGACTTGTATGTCCCCCTACGGCCAGCCGCAACGTCAAAAGAAGTTCCAGAGCATAAGCGCTATGCTGTCTACATTGTGCAACCGTGTTCTCTGTAGTACATGGCCTAGATTATTTATGCTACTACCTTGTACATTCTGGGATCCTCTTTGCAACACCATGCTGGAACAGTACCACACCTCGAGTTTCAACCACCAACTACATTGTCCATGAAATAGATCCAGGTGTCTTCGAGTTTCAGATTGAAGGCCATTTGCGTTTCGGCCATTCCGTCGGTGGCGAGGGGGAAGCGTTTCTGCTGTCTTTCCGGGGTCTGAAGAGGATGCAGATTGGGCCTGTAGCTGGCCTGGAGAGTCGAAATCGCCATCGAGCCACGCATTGACGGAGACAGAGCTGTTAGGCGGGAAATCGGGTGCGTGGTGGACGAGGCCCATCTAGAGCTGAGCGCGGGTGTGGTAATTCACATACGCACCTGGCGATAGAAGGCGACGAGAGACTCGAGGAGGGATATCGTGCTTTCTACTGGATGCAAGCCGATTGTTGCGGCGGTGAGGATGGCGGGGTGGGGAGGAGTGGGGAAATGGCGTGCTGATGGGTGTACTGTGCTTGCTGGTTGAATGAGGGGATAGGGTGGTCCAGGTCTCCTCACCAGCGGTGCCCCAAGCGGCTGTGCTCACCTTCGGCTGGGGACGAGAATCGGAAGCCAGGTGTTCCGCAGGGGGACGTGTGTATTTGGACGGGGGCAGGAGCAGGGTGACCATTCGTTCCTTCAATGACGGAATCCGTCGGTGTCTTCATCAGGATCAGGAGAAGTGACATTCTTCAAGTTGCCACCGACGCGTATATCTAATTTGTGTTGCTTCTGAGTAGCGGTGCCTCAAGTGGCTGTGGTTGGGCTGGGGACGAGAGTTGGACTCGGATTGATCGTGGCGTTGCGTAGCTCTGGCTGGAGCGCGCTGGGTAAACCCTGACTTCTTGGCCCAGGGGTGGTGTCGATGTCAGGAAGGTGTTGATGTTGTTGTAGTAGCTTACATACTATGTAAGCTAAGTACCAGCTACTAAGCAACTAAACAAGCCACACTCGGCCGGGTGAGCCGAGTCTAGGAGACATGATCGGATTGATAAGATATTCAAATCAATCCGATTACTTATATAGCTTAGTAGTAGCTTAGGGGACTAATAATCTACTGTGATTCCGTCCCCCAACTTCGTCCTCGCCTCCGAGTCATTAAAATTCTGCGCAAAAGATGTCATCACTTGGTTGGGTTGACGGTTGTCTTCGTTGCCTCACACATTGTGCCATAGTGGGATGAGTGGTTAGCAATGGAGTGGGTGTGATGGCACACCTCAGTCACCACTTTTCGGAAGTAATAGTGATCTCTCAGACCGGTTTCCCTTGTAGGCAATGATATGTCTAAGAGACCCAACATCTTGAGAGGTCCCGGCGAGTAAATCTTGCCGGGACTTCGTTGGCGCCTCTCGAGCACCTCCTTGTCGCTCCTCGCGTACCTCCTTAGCTCTCCCACCAGCGCACCACACCACCTACATTCTCGAGCACCTCCTTGTTGCTCCTCGCGGGCCTCCTTAGCCCTCCCACCAGCACACCGCACCACCTACGCAGCCTCTCGCGCTCTACTACTCCAAGCACGCTCGTTTGGGTGCCGCAGTCGTACAGTCATGTCACGGTATGTTATTTCTTCTTTTCTGTTACCGTTTTCCCCACCGCCCACACCTCCGTGATACCCATGGTTCCCAAGATTGGCACTAGACAGGCACAGCTTACCGTAGGTGGTCTCGGAAAACATTTCGAGAGTCCGAAGCGTCCCAGGGATAAGAGACAGACTCAAAATGTCGTAGAGATCCCTGGACAAGCTTCCAAGCGCCATCGCTTAATGCAACGACTTGAGCAACTCCAGACAAGACCCACAGACGCCCCAGCGAGTACAAACGACGCTTTCGACGCAGACAGTGATGGCTTCACAGCTGACCTCGATCCTGGAGACGACGACTACATTCCTAGTGACGCTGAACCAGAGATAACTCAGGACGCCCACGAATTGACACTCCAGGAGACACAGGATACTAGCAATAACCATACAGCGCAAGCTTCCAGATCTCACCGGCGTGTCCTTCCCGACGTACCTGCCGAACGTTTGTGTGCAAATTGGAAGAAGCTAATCCCGACTCTTGTTTCTCCTTACCTCCATTACACATCAAGAACGCTCGGGAAACCACTCCCACCAAACCCACAGTCCATATCGCTCTGCAAGACCGGAAGCTGTCCGCGCAAGTCGACTAAGATACTCGGACTCCTCTTTGATCGTAAGTTCGTGTCCCTCCATGATTCTCATACCTAACGTCGTTTAGATTTCATCACTATTGACGTCTCGAGCTGCGAGTGCTCAACGGCTGCCCAATCGCTTCTTCACTTCGGTTTCTTTCCCACTGCCCCATCTCAGCCTCGTATGACTATTTCCGTCGACTTACTCGCTTTCTACCGAGCTCTCTTCGAGAGATCATGTGACGCCATCAATGCACTAGCCTCTGCATTGCATACGCACTACGTTAGGCGCGGATTTCGGATGGTTAATAAAGATGTGTGTGGTTCACTATCACTCTGCAAATCTACTGAAAGAAACACAGGGGACGGCGATCCAGGAACCCTTCAGGCGCAGTCTTGGATCTGCGGTTCAATGGTACGATATACTCCAAGTCGAAGTTGATCGGAAGATCGAAGCGGCTCTCCAAGTTTGCCGTGATCGTATCAGGAATGCCAAGGTAGAGGCTCCGCTGACCGCGCCAATCTCGGTCCCTCCCACGCCTTCACACTTCACGATGCCCTACCGCCCCTCTTCCGTGATGCACTCTCGAGGTATTCCTTCCACGCCTGCATCTCCCAGTGTCTCCGACGAGTTTGAATCTTCCAAGCAATCGCTCATCTCCGGAGTTTGCGCGTCAATTCTCGTTCAACGATGTCCGGCCTGCTTTGGAGGGAATATGTTTGGCAGGCCCACTTCCGACGGAGGGGATATTCATGTTGCAACCGACGGAAATTTCCATCATCGCCATCGCCGTTCTGCTGGTAATAGCACCTCCTTTTACGATCCAGCGTATTTCCTTCCCAAGCGGCAAGTCGATGAAATGGGCGCTCATATCGAGAAGCAAAGGAAGAAACCTCACAAGATTCGCAATCCAATCGTTCCCGACGAAGCAATTGACTCGTGCGAAGCCTCTTACGAAGCCGCAGATGGGAAGAAGCAGAAGGCTTCCATGGATAGCTTCGACGACACCGGTCTCATGGCACTCATTTGTCGTCATGATATCCCGCTCTTCTTCGCAAACATTGACTCTCCCGGCGAACAGCAAAAGTACGTCATGGCCCTCATTAGCCATCTTTTCACACTGCTACCGTCTTCGGCTACGGTGGTGACCCTATACGATGTCGGGTGTGTTGCAGAACGATCCTTGTCACTGGTGAACAATTTCCCGTTCATTGTGTTTGTGGCTAATGTTTGAGTAGTACGACATCTTTCCCCAGCAGATTATGTCGCGCCTCCGGTTCGCCACAACTGCGATGCATGCATATGGCCATGAGTGGGCATGCCAACTTACATACAATCCGCGCATGGTAATTGGTCTCGGCCTCTCAGATGGCGAAGGCACGGAACGCCTTTGGTCGCGTCTAATCAAATTGATTGGAATAGAACGCTCTTCCTCGGTAAGATAGGCTTACGTCTCACGGACTGGATCCCATTGACAAGGCTGAACTAGCGACAACGACGCATTTGGTTAATCGATCGTCAAGCTATGGCAATCGGAGCCGAGATGCAAGCTGACCTCGGGGACTGGATCAAACGCAGGCTTCGTCGTGGAGTGCGAGAGCAAGGAAGGACAGCACAGGACCAGATTGAGGAGTGTGGAGTTCCCATAACGGAGCTCGAAAGTCAATGGGCTTCCCAAAAGGAGTCGCAACTATCAATCCGAACACGTAAGTGAACTTCTCACTTCGACTCTCAGCTGCTCATTACCATGACGACGTCCCAGATACACCCGCACGTCTAAAAAGAGAACTTGACGCAGTGTTAGCCCTTCAGGCCGATATCGACACTACTGTGAGGGCTATTCAAACCGCGAAGTCTACCATAGAGAAGGAGAGCGTCTCTCATGACATGCTGGATGCGCTGGGAAGTCTAGAACGCACACACGACCGCTTGATGGCGAAGGTCGATGTTCTCTATGCGTCCCTCAATGTCCGTGACAAGTTCCCTGAACTTGAAGGCGCCAGTCTCGACTTCGTACGGATTCTCCTCTTGGCGCGCGACCTGAAAATCAACATCAGAAAACGAGCTATTGGGAGCTTCTTCGAATGGGATAAATTGGACCGGGCAGTTGGTGGAGCGCAGCAAGCCCTAGGTAATCTCCGTGGTCACTTCAAAGACTGGCCTCCTGATCTCGATTCAGGAACAAAACTTCACCAGCAAACACGGAAAGCGATCGCGAAACGACAACCAGCACTCATGAGCGCCATCCGCAAGTTCAATACGTATTGCGAACAGCTGGAAACGCTCTACGATCCCACGTCATCTATCCCTCTCCCGACTCCCTTTCCAACCAAACTTAATGACCTGCGAAACCACCAGGCTTTGATGGAAGATGTCTGGATTTCACCATCTATAGGTGAAATTCCACGTTGGATTGACGACCAAGATGTTCGCGTTGGGATTCGTGCCATGCTCAGGCGTGACCGGTGCTTAGAGGAGCAGCGGCGTTTAGGTGTGGAAGCCGACAATCTGTGTCGATGGTATGGAACCGAACTCGCCGCGGTGGAGCTTGCGTTGCGCACCCACGAGAGTAGGCTTTTTCAAGTCATGGAATAGATAGTGACTGATCAACACCAGATGAAATATTCTACTTTGCATTAAAGCAACTGCGGGAGCAGCTTTCGATCATAGAATCTT
The DNA here is from genome assembly GCA_038090935.1 of Hortiboletus campestris. Classification (NCBI taxonomy): domain Eukaryota; kingdom Fungi; phylum Basidiomycota; class Agaricomycetes; order Boletales; family Boletaceae; genus Hortiboletus; species Hortiboletus campestris. Next base: position 11,746 of record JBBPNN010000035.1, read on the forward strand.
CATGGTCCAACCCACTGGCCTCGAAGTCTCGGTTTGAATCCCAAACTAAGGAGGCAACTAAGCTGGCCCTCACGCTCTCCGGTGGTGCCCCCGAAATATCACTAGTATGGCTTGATCCGACCACTGTCGATGCTCCAGATGCCACGGATGTGATGATCGAGGAGACGAAAAGAAGCGGTGATCACTTCAATGAGTCTGCGGTAGAAAGAGTCATTGATCCGGGGCACGCAGTCTTTATTGACTACCTGACGGCAGAGACTCCAAGTTTGGACGAGAATGACACACACGAAGAGGTCAGCGAGGGGTGCTGGACCTGAACTCGTTGAGAACAGATTTGCGCTTGTTATGTGGGGTTTTCCCATTGAGCTCTACAGTCTTTATGTCATAGAGGGCCAGAACCTGGATAGATGGATAACGTGAGTGAAAGGAAAAGGACGGATGGACAATAGGTACATCACGAACTGCGGCATTGGAGGACGGGAAGACTGAGAAAATGACCACGCGATCACACTCTGCATGATGTACATCTTCATTCATTAGCGTATCTTCCACCTCAAGGGTTTGACCATCGTTGGAGATCTTAAGGGGCAGGGCATTGTCTTGCTGGAGATGGTGACGAACTATCTTGGCAAGCACGTCAAGCTTAGTAGAGGCCACGTTTTTCCACTCAGCCATGGAACATGGTTTTCTCCAGGTGTCGTTGGTAGTACGTGGATTCATATGGGGATGAAGGAGTCCACGGCGGAAGTCTATATAGAAATTCTAAGGGGGGGTTAGGTAGGTAAGAAGCGCGGGAACGGAAACTTCGGAAGGGGTCGGAAAGGTCGGAAGAAAAGGGGAGATAGCCCGGAAAAGCGAGCTGCCGAAACGGAGCTCGGAAGAGAAACTCACGCTGGTGGAGTTGACGAGTGTAGTTAGAGGCGAATTCTGCACCATCTGATCAGTTATAGCATTCAAGGCTAGTTTCTCCCATTCGCGTAACTCCAGGAGCATGACATGCTCTTGGTAGGGTCTCATGCCGAAAATCTTGTGTCCTTGGTAATCGACGGAATCGAGGGTGCGCCGAATGACATGCTTTGAAAATGCATCTCTAATCCATGGAATATGGTTCTGGAGCCGGGGATAATACTCGGTCTTGGTGAAGTCATGAGCATCTTCACCGGAAAGTAGGGCGCGGAGGTGATTTCCAGCTGTGTCAGACTGTCGCTCAACTCGGCGATCTCTGGCCTGTGCACGGTTTAATTCCTTTTTTACCTCATCATATCGACCTTTGTCAAAGAAGGGGCGAATTCCCATGAGGTGACCCATGAGCCATAGATCCTGTGGATAGAGGTAGGCGAGGGTGAGGGTAGGAACTAGAGGAATACACACCTGGAATTTGGTCATGATTGGGGTGGCGGTCATGGAGACCATAAAGGATGAGCGAGAACGGAGGGCATACGCTGCCGTGTGCAACTTGTTGAACTTGCGTGCAACATGAGCCTCGTCCATGATCATGGCAAGGTAGTCACGATCATAAACAGTGGAGGCAACTTTTGTAGCATAAATGGAGGATTTCCTGGGTTCCTCATCGACATTCCGAATGACGTCCACCAGTATCGTGGATGCATCCTCCTGAATGGCCTGGAAGAAAAACAGTCGGGAGTTTTGAGTACCATACCAAGGCAAGCAGAAGCGTCGGTAATCACACACCTTCTCTGTAGCCAATACTATGCGATGACAAGGGTTATGGTGGCTCTTGGTGAAAATTTCTGCCCACCAGGTTTTGCGTGTGCTTGGCTTGCCGATATAGGGAAACAAGTCGAAAGAGCCACGTTTTAGGAATCGTTCAACCTCCCGTGTCCACTGGGAATGGAGGTTGACCGGGCAGATGATGATGAAGGGCTGGTTGGGAATGTTACCTTCCTGACCCCGCCATTTCCTTCCGGCTGGGATGGCGGAAGTTGGATGATAAGAACGGAATGATCTGAGAATTGAGAGGAAACCTACCAAAGGCACCAGGAAACGTTCCACTTTTGTCAAAGAAATGACGGTAGAACGCCAAGCAAGCTATAACACCTATGACTTGCAAAGTCTTTCCGATACCCACGCCATCCATGAGAAGTACGGGTTCGCCCTCGAAAGCACGCTCCAGCATGCGATAAATTCCGATCAGCTGATGCCAGCGTGGACTCAAGGGCTCACGAGGACTGGTCCCAGAGGCGAGCCACCTTTCGCCTTCTTCACTCCACGGATCTATTACACCATCTGGATCAGTGTATTTCTGGAAGAAAGGGAGAGCTTTGGCATCCCCGAAACCGAGATAAGACCAGATTAGGTCTTCCGACACTTCCGAAAGGTCTTCCGTGCCTTCCTTCCAGAAAAAGTCGAGGGGGCGACCTTCGGGAAGTTCGACGGGGATTTCCGAGTTTTCGGAGTCGAGATGCTCCAGAGCAGTTCTTACAAGTTGCTCGACGTCACGGACATCTTGTTCGGAAGCGAGTTTTCGAAGAGCCTCCTGGAGAACCTTGGGTAGCTCTATAGCCAGCGTCAGGGAGATCGGAACCACATCGACTATGTTACACTCACTTTCTATGTCTCCTTGATTACTATCATCGTTCAAAGCAGCAGCAAGCATGGCGTCCAAGGTTTTCTGTTTGTCCTGAAGGTCCTCCAAGGTCTTTTGGTCCTGGTAACGGACGAGGACAGTAATAACACGGTGGAGGCAGGTAAGATATGACTTGATCATCTTGACCGATGGGCTTGTTCCTTCCTGGGTGATAGCTAGGAAGAAAAGGAAAACCGCCAGCCGAGTTTATGACACTCCACCGTGAAGGCATGCCAGACCCACCTAACCATTCTTCCTCTAACCTAGCCTGATCCTTGTCAAGCTGTCTGGCTTCCCGAGATATCCCCTTGCGGTATCGATTCCATGTTTGAACTAGGAGTGTGTCCACGAAGCTCTTGATCGCCGGAACCAGGAAATTAGCATCCTCTTCATAAGCAGATTCGCCAAAAAGAGCATGAGCGAGGGGCGTGGTAACCACATTTGAGACCTGGGAAGTCTCAAGACTGGGAAGCTGTGAGTGAATATGAGCTCAGACGCACGTCGTGGTCTTGCAGAGAGAAAAAGCCTGCCTTGTGTGTTTTTGCCCGTGCCATGGCATCATAAGGCGAGCACTTGTACTCGATGAAAACTTTATCGATCCGACTGTTCATCTTCCATCTCTTCCCCCAGTTTTCCTGCACCCACTTGTTCCATGCCATCCGTCCGGCATGATCGTTGTCACCCAGTCTTTGCTTGGAATACCGGATTTGCTCGGCAGTGTCACCTGCTGACCAGATATTTCTTGCATAAACTTTAACGCACTCAGCAGTCCGAGTTGTCCAGCCACGAACGTGTGGAGCCTGGGAATCGGAGTCTGCACCAGCTTCAGTATGCCAGGGCACCTCAGATATGTTGCTTATATCCTGCCAGGTGGTGCTCGTCCATGGAAGTCCTTGGGTATTTCCCAATATAAGTAGCGCGGCAGCGATAGAAAGTGAAGGCATCGTGATTTTTGTGCTACCGGTGATGGGTACGTAGGAGAAGGTAAGAACTTCTTCTGTCAGGTGCTGGGTCCGCTTCACCCGGATGATTAGGTTTTGGCTTGAAATGGATGGAAGTAGTATATACTACTGATCGGATAAGCGGGCCGACATACTTATTAGATACAACGGCGACCAAAAGGGTCTAGTCAGGCCCTTTTGGAATTCAGCCCCAAATGCAACCGGAAGGTCCGGAAGACGGAAGGTACAGGCACGTACGTACACGCAAATTTTCCCCGTCGCCCAAAAAAGATTTACAAGTTCCACACAGAGTGGAGGGTGTCAGGGTGATTTGATCACATTGGAAACAGGTTTCTAACCCTGATCTGATAGGGATTCTCCAATTTGTCGTAAGTATCTGGTCGACCGCTTCGCCATCCCTTCATGAGCGGGCTACAGGCAGGATAATATTGGCACGGTCAAGGCTCAAATGCCGTATGAATAGTGTTAAAAGTTGCAGGGAATGGTCAGAAGGTGCCACTGGGTCCAGGTATTTTGGGTCACAAAAATTGCAACTTTGAAACGTGCTAAAATCCTGTGGCGTTCGGTTGGTCTAATAGAGTTTTCCAGGTTACCGCAATCTCAGCCCGACGAGGAATCCACGGACAGAATTTACTAATAGCGCACGTTTTTCCTTGCCGTTCTGCGGAGTGTGGGTTCTGTTGTATACAAAGCGCGTTAGACTGTACCCAGATGTAGATTAAGTATAGTTCTTTTCTAAGAAAAGAATATTCCAGAATACGGACGTAAAACAATAAATGTGTAAGTAATTCGAATAAACAAATTGGGTTCAGAATATTTACCACACTATGGAACCGTCAGATGTTCTTTTCCCTGTAGAAGATGCTGATACCGTAGCACGTTGTGTTAGAGGTATGGGGGAATAAATAGGACACAGCCAGGACTCCTAGTAGGCAGGACCACTCGGAGGACCTTCGGAACCACGGAAGACCTTCGGAAGACCCGGAATACAACCGGATATGTTACCCCATGGGAGGCATCCTCATAGTGGGAAACACACATAGCGGGTGATAATGCTGTCTGACTGACGGTTGATATCCCATACATTTGTCCAATTCTCTTAAATCCCGTGTCAAGTCAGGTAAATAATTATGTTAAAAAAATCAAGTCAAATAGTTTCCCAAATCGTAAATTAGTAAGGTCTGCGGATTCCAAGGACGTCCGGAACTCCCGGAAGAGCACGGGAGAACTGAGTGAAATTTCCGGAACCACCGGAAGCTGTCCCGCACTGCAGGGGAGTCCTGGATGGCCAAGTCTGTGTCAAGTCATGTGAATAATTATTTAAAAAAGTTGGGTCAAATAGTTTCCCAAATTATGAATTAGTAAGTTCCGGTGGTTCCCAGGCCGTCCAGGACTCCCAGAGATGCACCCGAGAAATTGAGCGGAATCCCCGGAACCACCGGAACATGTGCTTCACTGCAAAGGGTGTCCCGGACGGTCATGCCCCTGTGAATTTGTGTACATATGTGTAACCTCGACACCCACTGCACCAGTGGGAGTCCTGGACGGCCATATACATGTGAACTTGTGTAAATGTTTGAAACCTTAACACTCATTGCACCAGTGGGAGTCCTGGACTGCCATGCTCATGTGAAGTCATGTAAAAAAATAAAACCTTGACACCCATTGCACCAGTGGGAGTCCTGGACGGTCATGTCCATGTGAACTTGTGTACATATGTGTAACCTTGACACCCACTGCACCAGTGGGAGTCCTGGACGGCCATATACATGTGAACTTGTGTAAATGTTTGAAACCTTAACACTCATTGCACCAGTGGGAGTCCTGGACTGCCATGCTCATGTGAAGTCATACAAATAATTGAAACCTTGACACCTACTACACCAGTGGGAGTCTTGGACTCCCATATCCATGTGAACTTATGTAAATGTTTGAAACTTTAACACTCATTGCACCGGTGGGAGTCCTGGACTACCATATTCATGTGAAGTCATACAAATAATTGAAACCTTGACACCTGCTACACCTGTGGGAGTCTTGGACTCCCATATCCATGTGAACTTATGTAAATGTTTGAAACTTTAACACTCATTGCACCGGTGGGAGTCCTGGACTACCATATTCATGTGAAGTTATACAAATAATTGAAACCTTGACACCCACTGCACAAGTGGGAGTCCTGGACTGCCATATTCATGTGAAGTCATACAAATAATTGAAACCTTGACACCCACTGCACAAGTGGGAGTCCTGGACTGCCATGTTCATGTGAAGTCATACAGATAATTGAAACCTTGACACCCACTGCACAAGTGGGAGTCCTGGACTGCCATGCTCATGTGAAGTCATGCAAATAATTGAAACCTTGACACTCACTGCACAAGTGGGAGTCCTGGACTGCCATGCTCATGTGAAGTGATACAGATAATTGAAACCTTGACATCCACTACACAAGTGGGAGTCTTGGACTCCCATATCCATGTGAACTTCTGTAAATGTTTGAAACTTTAACACTCATTGCATCGGTGGGAGTCCTGGACTGCCATGTTCATGTGAAGTCATACAAATAATTGAAACCTTGACACCCACTGCACAAGTGGGAGTCCTGGACTGCCATGCTCATATGAAGTCATGTAAATAATCAAAATATTTTCTCCCTAGAGCTAGGGATTTTTAAAAGTGCAGTCTCATAACCTAATACAGAGTCTGTCACGGTACAATCATCGACGTGTGATGTGACGATGAGTAGGTCAGTTCCGATGCATGCGACGAACACTCCCCAGTCAGCCTCTGTGCAGACAAACCCTAAGTTTTCGAGTTCGCCACATAAGCACTTATACCATTTGAGTGCACCTTGTTTTGAACCATAGAAAGCAACGCATAGATGGGCGACTAGGTCCTGGCCGTCCTTGTTGAAGCCTGGAGGTAATTCCATGTAGATAATCTCGTCATCGTCAAGATGGCTGTTGAGAAAGGCGCTGTGGAAGTTGAAAACGTCAATATCTCAGTCATATCGGGCGGTGATGGCGAAGATCAGACGGATGGAAGTGAGGTGGGCGACTGGTGCATAGGTTTCATAGTAGTCAACTCCTTGTATTTGAGTGAATCTGCGGGCAACGTGTCTGGCCTTGTATTTGTCGATTTCACCAGCTGAGTTCTTCTTTATCTTGAAGACCCACTTGCAATCGACGACATTCGTTCCCTTGGATGGCCGGTTGACAATGTCCCAGGTGTGTGCCTCGTTGAGACTGTTCATCTCCGCTTTGATGGCTTCGTCCCAGCGCGACCAATCAGGTCTTGCACGTGCTTCCTTGATGGTGCGTGGTTCCAATGCTTCCTCATCGCACATGCCTGCCATCATTGCGTAAGCGATACCTTCGTCCTCCCATGCAGTCGCCGCATTGATTCCATCATTCCCATCCTGCTCCCCCTCACCATCGACACCCTTGACGCTGACAATACTGTGGGGCAGGGTGCGTCCACCCTCCTGTCCATCATGCGATCCGATGCCCTCACAGACCATCCGGATGTACGGTGATTCCGTACGCCGGCGAGTCGATCAGCGAAGTTCAGGCGCAGCGTTCGTCTGGTCTGCTGGTTGAGGTTGTTTTACTTGAGGTATGTGCGCCATTGCTCTGATGTCTGCATCTGTGTCCGGTTCACTAACAAACTTCTTGTTTGCTGGCCTGTCCTTGGCCATGTCTGCTTGGCGACTCAGCATGACACCCTCTGGCCGCTCAAATGACACGTTCCGCTTGATGCCGATTTTGTTACCGTCCCGAAAATAGATTCGGTGGGCAGTGCTCTCTGGATCGAACCCAACCCAGAAGCCTTCTTATGTGCAAGCATCTAGCTTTGTGCCGCTGGCATCATGTACCCTGATGCGAGTACCCCAGGTAGGTACATTCTTTAGGTCTCATTTGTGCTTATAGATGAGCTCGTATGGGGTTGCACCCTCGAGCGCTTTCGTAGGGGTTTGGTTCTTCACCCAGACTGTGTGCAAAATGGCTTCTCCCCATAACGTCTTGGGGAGACCACTGGCATGTAGCATCGTATGCACACGCTCAACGAGCATGCAGTTGAGTCGCTCAGCGACACCATTCGATTGTGGATGATCGTGGGTGGTAAGTTTGTGTTCCGTCCCCTTGTTCTTCAAGTGACATTTGAACTCATTGCTCAGGTATTCGCCACCGCAGTCCGATCGAAGCCGTTTGACCTTGGTGGTAAACTGGTTTCCCATCCAAGCCTCGTACTGATGATAGGATTCGAAGGTGTCCGACTTTGCTCCCATAAGGTGGAGGTTGGTGTAACAGTATGGTCATCCGTAAACGAGACATAGTATGTCTTGTGTCCCGGTGTAGCAACTGGTGATGGTCCCCAGACGTCGCTATGGACCTCATTGCCAAATGTGGCTTGGCGTTTGGGCTTGCGTGTCTTTCCTGTAGGTTTGTGCACAGCTTTTCCATACTTGCACAACTCGCATTGACCCATTCCTTTGTTTAGAGGGTCAAGCCTCACTCCTTCGACAAGGCCTTTTGCCAGCATGTCTTGGATGGATGAGGGGGCAATGTGACATAGGCGGGAGTGGAGCTCCTCCATCGTGAGGATTTCTGCTCCCCCTGCAGCTCCAGCATATGCTGTGGTCATGCATTGCACCTTGTACAGCCCGTTGGTAAGAGGAATCTCTTCAAGGAGTTTCTTCACCTTGTTAAAAATTTGACAGGTTTCTTCTCAGAAAACTGCTACATATCCAGCTGCAGTGAGTTTCGCGATCGAAATCAATGTTGTGCCCATGTTAAGTGCATATAACACATCTTTAAGGAGGACACGAGTAGTCGACTTCCCATTCGGTAGTTCGACGTGAAGGTCTCCTTTCCCAATGGCGTTGAAGACTCGTTTATCAGTGGCTTTGATAGGATATGGGGGTATGTCAACGAAGTTGATGAGTCGTTCATGGTAGGGTGTAAGGTGGAGCATAGCGCCACTATCGTAAAGTTCAACAGTGCTGATGGTGGGTGGGACAGCATGCGCGAGCGTTGCATAGTCGTAAGTTGACATGCTCTCGCATGGCATATCTGATTCTTCATCCACAGGTTTGTCACCACCAGCTGCAAGCCAGACAGCGTCAGGCTCATTATTTGTTGCTACGTTTGCGCTCTGGTCACCCTTCGACCCAGACGTGAAGTTCTTCTTGCCACAAGACTTCCAGCCCTTCGTGGCTTTGCCACCTTCCTCCCAGCATTGTTGTTTCTTATGGCCTGACCAACCACAGTTGAAACAGGTAGAGGTCGTTTTCTTCTTCTTCAAGCTCTCGGCTGAGAATGCAGCGTCATCGCTCTTTGCTTTAGACTTTCCTCCGTCCTGGATTGTGAAGCGGTCATACTCGTCAATGACAAGACTAACTAGTTCGTCACTGGAGACCGTCTTCGCATTTAGCTTCATGGTTGAAGATATTGAGGATAAGATTGTATTGTAGGAGTGGGAAAGCGAGGCAAAAATTATGTTGAACAGGTCTTCCTCTGACACTGACTTCCCCATCGACGCGAGGTCTTCTCGCATGGCCAGCATCTTTTCCAAGTGTGCTCATGCGTCACCTCCATCTTTCAGTTTCAGTTTGCCAAGCTGACGTCTCAGCTCGGTGCTGACGACAAGTGACCGCTGCTCAAATAAGGTGCTGAGAACTTTGTGGTATTCTTCAGCTGTAGATTTCCCAAGCATGCAAATGAAGAGAGAGTTGGGGATGACGACAGCTATCTGCTGTTTGACTATGGCATCCTTCTCGAGCCAGTCCGCGAGTGATTTCTGGTAGGTCGCCACCTCCAGTTTCTCATCTGCCATAGTCGGTTTCCACCCGACCGACTTTCCAGTTGCCGGATCTTCAGGTTTTGGTGATGTTCCGTTGAGATGGCCAATTAGACCTCTCGTCGCTAGTGATAGCTCAAGTCAGCCTTTCCAAATAGATTAATTCTTCCCTGTAGCCTCTAGCTTTGGGATTTTCATGAACTCGTCACCAAGTTTGAACGAATGCGACATTTTGACTGTGGCAGGATCTCGACAGCTGTACTAGATTATTTCGAGCTTCAAAAAATTTCTCTGAGTCGGTTATTGGGCAGGGCTCATAACCTGTTGGATCTCAGTGAATAGAGAGTTCACTATATTGGATTAGTGTAGCTACCTGTTGGATCTACAGTAGGGTAAGTAAAGGTAGCAATGGAAAGATACTAGCTAACTCACCTCAGAGAATAGAGAGTTCACTGAGGTGTACTGTAAAGGAACAGGTGCGAGGTAACATCGTGATTAAGTAAGTGTAACTATAAACAGAATCTAACAGTTTGAGTCGGACTTCCCTAATCACAATGTTTAGGTTTGACATTGAAGGAAGTTGTATGGAATACAAAAGCTGGGAAGCTTGTGCTTAACAATGGTGGAGCAGTTCACCTGAATGCATCCCAGATCCGTTGGGTGCAAGAAGACAAGGATGCCACTGACCAGAGCAATCTGGTGACACTCCCAGTCTACTTGAACAGTGACTGCAGCGATGTGATGTTCACAGTTGACTTACCATTTGAATGGTAGCTCATCATCCCTTGTTGCCACGAGAGCTGTTTGTCTTAATGCAAGGGGCTAGAAGCAACGAAATGTTAGATTTTAGAATAAGGCATGCGTGCATGTTAGAATACCATGTGACCAGTAATAGACATTTTTTCTACATTCATCTAGTTCTATCTAATTTGTCTCTACTGAACAACATTGACTTCCGCCAGCAACTTCGAGTAACTTCTGATCTACCTGCATGTTTTCTCTCTCAAATATTCCACGAGCCCCCTCTGCAATGACCTCAAAATTGTGAGCTGCGAGAGCTAAGATTGTTGGGCCCACTCCTGAGAGACAGATACCAAATAGACCACAATGTGACTGTGGGGTAAATGATGATGTCACTCCTAGCAAACCACCATGAGGTAGCAACACGTAGGACAGCATGCTCACACAGACACAGACTATGGGTGAATGTAGATCACGGGGGAGAAGAAGGGGGAAATAAAGAAAGGGGGATCGTTTGCCGAAGCAATTGTGTGCTAATGCCAATCTATCTATGATGGGGAGCATAGCTTCCAAACATTCAACAAACCAAGCGATGTTCACCAGTCACCTAAAAAACCTTCGAGTCAGATTCTTGTCTGGATAACCTGCACGCATCATCGATGTTGCGTGGCATTTGATGGGCATGGGATGAGGTGCGAGCTACTTGCCATCGACCACAGGTAGCGAGGATGTAGAGAAGATATTCCCCGGTGTTCGACACCAGGAAATAGTAGGTGGAGCAACGCGGAGCAAGGCTCCAAATGACGCCAGTCTACCAATTTCTCCTGACATGGAGATCGGAGGCTACCCACAGTAAATCACAGGCAGCAAAGACATGGAGTAGATACTCCCCGGTGTTCAACACCAGAGATCCTAGTGGGTGGGCGACGTGGGAAAGAGATTCGATGAAACTGTGGTCAGTGCAGCTGTGCTGATGATATCAGCAATAAATACCAAATTGGGCTTCGCTTCTTGGTCATCTTGCTGACGACCACCACGTCGTCCAGCATACTCCCTGGTGTTCAACACTGGGGAGTATCTACTCAACATCTTTCACTGTCTGTGGTGTTTACTGCAGGCAGTGCCACCGGTACCCCCGTGTGCGTGATTCCCAACTTCACTTCTTGGCCCTCTTTGCTGGCGACCAACACGTTGTCCAGCATACCCCCAGTGTTGAACACTGGGGGTATCTACTTGACATCTTCGCTGCCCATGGTGTTTACTGCGGGTAGCGCCCCTGATCCCCCCATGATCCCCTCAGACGTCCGACGACCCAACGATATTGGGTCAAATAACTCCTTCACCCCATAGTGTGCCATCGCTCATATCCCCAGTTCCAACGCCTTCTTAACGGCGATCATCACTTTGCATCTCTTGCCCCCCTCGTTGCACGGGCATTGAGTACCACCTCTGAGGACCTGTTTTGTTACAACACCATCTCCGCCACCAGTGTTGTTGTTACGCGAAGCATACACAAATGAATACTCGAAGGATTTGTACTCCTCAGGAGGTACTCACAAAGAGACTCTGCGTTTGAGTGAGCTACGAAGAACAAAGGTTCAAAAGTTACGAGAGACAATGGTCAAGATGAGGGTTACAGAGGGCGAGGGTCTCTTGTCAATCGGACAGGAGGACACTTAGAGTACGCTAGATTGTGTAGAACGAGTGTAAAGAAGTACAAGTACAGACGGTCAAGTATATATATGAGGGGACGCGTCATCAGAGAACCTAGTAGAAAGTCATGGAATGTTTAGGTAAGGGGGGGACGCATCACTGAGTATGTGGGAAGATCAGGAACTACGAGATCGATGTGAGAGAATCGACCGAGGAGGGATTTGTCTGTAATACAAGAAAAGAAACAAAGAAACAAATTAAAGACAAACGAACATGGGGCGAATAGGACTAACAAGAAAAAGGCAATGTTCCCAGTAGACTCGATACATACCAAGTACGAAGGGAGCGATACGTCGAAAGCAGAAAAGATATACACTATGAGATAAGAGAAAAACCATAACATTACCCCCGTCATACAATCAAACTCCTGGTTCGATTAAGATTCCCCTAGGAAGAGTTGGGAGGAGGTTGAAGAGAGGAGTTGAAGATGACAGAAGCCTGTCCCAGAGATAGCGTTGTGATTGGACAATCATCCGCCACATGTCCATGGGTATTACAAACTCCACAAAGTCGTTCTGGGCAGAAGCGTTGTCCATGTCCCCAGAAATGACAAAAGTCGCATTGGATTCTACGGCAAGTCGACTGAGGATGTCCCGGTGCAGAGATGTGGCAGCTGGGGCAAGTATAGTTGGGACAGTCCTCTCGATAATGACCCAGACGATGACACCGAAAACATTCGGTGAGGGTGGAGGCCGGGCGTCGGTAGTAATGAAAAGGGGAGCTGCGAGTAGGGGCGGAAAGGGGAGCTGCGAGTAGGGGCGGAAAGGGGAGCTGCGAGTAGGGGCGGAAAGGGGAGCTGCGAGTAGGGGCGGAAAGGGGAGCTGCGAGTAGGGGCAGAAAGGGGAGCTGCGAGTAGGGGCAGAAAGGGGAGCTGCGAGTAGGGGCGGAAAGGACACGAGTGCCGTCAGGCAGGTATCGGTATAACGCCTCAGTTTCAATGCGGCGGCGGTCTTCCTCATCTGAAATGATGTCCCCAACTCTGATGATTGTGGTAGTGGTGGAGGTAGGTGAAGGAGGAGGGGGAGAGGACAGTCGTTCAGATAACGATGAAGAGGGTGGAGGAACAGGGACGGGAGGAGGTGAGGCAACGGGAGGAAGTTGGGATCGTTCAAGGTAAGAGTCACGGTCTTGCATGTTCATGGAAAGATAGATGCGACAAAAAGTTGAGTAAATGATAGTGGGGTCCAATCGCTCAACATATTGGTGGAATCCGTAGAGATGGAGGATAGAAAGTACTCGCCAGGGAAGAGCATCCAAATGAAGTCGGAGGGGGACACCGAATTCTGCAGGAAGATCACTGGGAGCAGATTGAAAATGGTATCATTGGGTGGTAGAGACTTCATGGAAAAGGCGGACAAGTTCTTGAGTTACTGTGTCTTCCTCATAAAGGGGGAGGATTTCGACGGCGGGGAGGAGGACGGGGTTCGCGAGAATGACGGCATAGAGCAAATGGGTGGCAGAGATGGGTAAAAAGGTAGGCAAGACTCGCCTGGAACGAAGAGGGGAGGTAGATGCCAAAAAAGACGATAACGAAGAAGAAGCAACTGAGGAGGAGAGAAAAGACATATTGTTCATCGAAGAAGACAAAGTCAAAACAAAACATATATTGGGGGGGTACTTCACGGAGAGACGCCACTTCCCAGAGGAAAGAGAAAGAAGGGATAGAGATCTACGAAAGATTGTGAGTTCGTTTATAAGTAGAAAGAATATCAGGGGCATGACAGAGATTAATTTTGGATTCCCAGGTGTTTTCGGCCGAAAAATAGCCTTTCCATGCAGTCAGGTACAAGCAGCGACCTCGTGTTCCTTTGTGAGAAACAATATGGTCTACTTCGTATTCTTCTTCGGAGTCAATTAGATCTGGCGGAGGTCGGGGAAAGGAAGGACCATGTGCTTCGGTTTGTTTAAAGGGAGATAAGAGGGATGCATGAAAGACGTCATGGATTTTCCATGTGGGTGGGAGACGGAGTTGGTAGGTGAGTGGGGATAGGACCTGAGAGATCTCGAAAGGTCCGTGGCGTTTGGGGGAAAGTTTTCGGGAAGGATAACCAAGACGGAGATTAGTGGCTTCAAGCCAAACTTTGTCACCAACCTTCCAAGGGGAGAACTTTCGTGTGGAGCGAAGAGTCATGATCCGACGAGCGGACTCATGTGCAGCGAGAGCTTCCTTTTGGGCATGTTCTAAAGAGGACAAACGATTTTCCAAAGCAGGAATAAACGTCTTTCCGAGAGAGGGATAAGCACAAGGTTCGTAGCCATAGAGGAGAGAGAAAGGGAAAACTTTGGTGGAACTATGTGGGACGGAGTTGTGAATAAACTCAGCGGAAGTGAGGAAGCGAGACCAGTCATGTGGGTTGTTGGCACAAAAGATACGAAGATAGGTTTCAATCTCTTGATTGGCTCGTTCGGTTTGTCCATCAGTTTGTGGGTGGTATGCGGTAGAGAGACGAACGTCGTACTTGAGGAGGCGAGCGAGCTCTCTGGCAAAGGCAGAGGCAAACTGAGGACCTCTATCAGAGATAACAGAGTCGTGAAGGCTGAATCGTTTGAACACAAAATCGAAAAAGAGTTGAGCAATACCCTTGGCATCGACAGTCTTGGAACAAGGGGCAAGAATTACCCCCTTCGTAAGGCCATGGTCGACCACGACCATTAAAGAATCATAGCCCTGGGAAAGAGGAAGATCTGTGACAAGGTCAACAGAGAGTTGACGGAAAGGCAAGTGGGAAGAGGAAGGGATAGGGACCAGGGGCGGGGTGGTTGGGTGAGTAAGAGTTTTGTTCTGTTGGCAAACGGAACAACCAGCAACAAAATAAGAAACAAAAGTAGAAAGCCCGGGCCACCAGAAATCACGTTCCAAGATAGCCTTCGTACGAAAACGGCCCAAGTGGCCAGTGAGAGGAGAAGAGTGAATGGAATGAAGAAGGGAAGAGCGAGAGGCCGGAGGAACATACATACGACCTTTGAAAAAGAGATAACCATTATCGAAGGTCCAATCAGAAAGAGAGGAACGAGGGAAAAGCGGAGAACCGTCGGCAAGATTAGCAAGTGCATGAAGAACAAGAGGATCGGAGGAAGAAGAATTTCGTATGTGGGTCACAAGGGAAACATCCAAAGCATTAATAACTGCAGGATCAGGGAGAATGGGAGTGTCCGCATTGTCCAAAGTGGTGTCAAGATGATCTCGCCGAGGGAGAGCATCAGCAGGAGCCATTTGAGTACCAGGGAGAACTTTCCAGGCAATATCAAAGTCCTGGAGGAAGAGAGACCATCGAGCTTGACGACGGGAGAGTTTACATGGGTCTTTCAAATATGAAAGGTTCTTGTGGTCGGTGATAATGGTGACAGGATGGGAGGTGCCTTAAACATATTGTCGCCACTCAGTAAGAGCGAGAATAACAGCAAGGAGTTCTCGATCATAGATATCATAATTTCGTTCGGCGAGGGCGAAAGTACGAGAAAAGTAAGCACAGGGATGGAGGTTGCCGTTGGTGTCAGCTTAAAGGAGAACAGCACCAGCTGCCAAGAGAGAAGCATTGGTCATGATGGAGAAAGGGCAAGTGATATCAGGAATAGCGAGGACGGAAGTGGAGGCGAAAGCTGATTTGAGAGTGTCGAAAGCTTTCTGTTGGAGGGAGGTCCAGTTCCAGAAGATATCTTTGCGAGTGAGGAGAGTTAATGGGGCGACAGTGTGGGAAAAGTTAGGGATGAACTTCCGATAAAAAATCGCGAAACCAAGGAAGAAGCGAACTCCTTTGACGGAGGTGGGAGGTTTCCAGTCACGGATAGCGGATGTCTTGACAGGGTCCATCTGGATTAATCCCTGACCAATGATCATGCCAAGGAATTCGATGCGAGGAGCATCAAAGATACATTTTGCTAGTTTCAGGGAGAGCCCGTGTTCACGAAGACGAAGTAAGACCCAACGGGTGCGTTCGTGGTGAAGAGCTAGGTCACCATTGGTGTGAATACCAAGGTCATCCATATAGATCTTAAGCCAGCGTTCAGCGATCATGTCAGCGAAGATATGGTTCATGAAAGCTTGGAATGTGGGGGGTGCGTTACAGAAACCAAAGAACATGACTGTGGGTTCAAAGAGCCCGAAGGGCGTGATGAAAGCTGCTTTTCATTGGTCAGATTCTTTGATTCGAATGTTGTTATATCCCCATTGGATGTCGAATTTGGTGAACCAGGTGGGGTTCTTCATGTCATCGATGAGTTCAGGGATAAGAGGGAGAGGGTATGCGTTGCGAATGGTGTGGGAGTTAAGATATCAGTAATCTTGGCAAGGACGGAGAGAACCATCTTTCTTGGGAACAAAGAAGAATGGGGTGGCTTGGGGGGATTTCGAGGGGAGAATACGACCAGTTTTGAGATGTTCGTCAATGAACGATCAACAAGCTTCTTGTTCTTTAGGGTTCAAAGGGTATACTTTGGCGATTTTCGGGACAAAGGAAGGTTTCAAGTCAATGGTATGGTCAAAGGGGCGGTGGGGAGGGAGTTGATCATAGGTCTTCTCAGAGAAGACGTCTTTGAAGTCGTGGCACCAGGAAGGAAGAGAGATTTCGGCCGGTTTGTTTTCTTGGGCAAGTTGGGTGGATAACGTCACCTTGTTGATGGTTTCACCCTTCTGGGGGAGGTACTCACTGGGAGACGCATCAATCCCATTTGGATATCTCTCTGTAAAAAGGGTGGAGATTTCATGATCTACATCCAGATCAAGGAGCCGGAGAAGGTAACAGCGGGGGAGTTCCTCAGTAGAAGGAGAGGGAAGGATATTGTTTGGAAGGGAAATAGTGTTAGAGGACCAGTTGATCTGGGGGTTTTGAGAACATAGCCAAGGCATACCAAGTATGATTTGTTTTCGACCGAGGGAAAGGACCATTAGCTCAATATGTTCAGATCGTTTTCCAATATGGATCAGAGGTCGAGCTCTCCAAAGAATAGTGCCTTTCTTGTTCTGAGTGCCGTCCACATTGTAAGCTTCCAGGGGTTCTGGGAGGTGTTGCAAGGGGTAATTCATATGAGAGAGGAGTCCGAGGTCAATGAAATTTCCGGTAGCTCCGGAATGGATGAGAGCGGTGGTGATGATGATTTGCTTTCTGACTTGTAGCTTTACAGGAAATCGAAGGGTGCGTTCATTTCGTGGAGCTACAATTACATGACGGATAGAATGGGAAGGAGACGTCGAGGCAACTTCCCGGTTTAAAAATCCTGTTCTACGTTGATTACAGAAACTTCCTCCTTGTTGGCCTCTGATTCGTCACAGCACATTTGGAGAACCTGAAGGATTTCTCCTTCGTCCTTTCCCTTGGTCTTGAGAGAGTTAACGAAGACAGCAAGGGGTGAGGAAGTTTCAGTGGGAGGAGGAGTGGACGAGGAGGAAGGTACGGTCTCAGTGGTATGGATGTTCTGTGGGCAAGGGGGTCATGGAGTAAAGTTGCAAGGTTTGTTACATTGGGAGGCATTGTGTCCAGTATTGCAGCATCTGAAGCATCACCCTTCTCGAATGCATTTGGCTCATTCTTGGAGAGTAAGCTTGGAAAGTGAGATGGCATCAACGTCCATGGCATTGGGGTCTCAGGTAGAAGATGAGGTATTGCAATCCGGTTCGTACTGATCGATCTCCCATCGACCAACGACACCGCCACGGCCCTAATGGTGTCAATCATCCCCACATTTTCTATCGAGCGCCACATACCCTATCTTCACAAGCCTTTGGCAGATGTGTGGCCCCGTGAACCTCGAGCGGTGTAGCCTTGCATGACTCCACGCGCTGTCCCCAATTCATTGGCAAATTCATGAGGACGGCAGTGTATTCCCTCGTCCCATAAGTCTTGCATTGATGTGCCTCCACACGACCCCAAAACAAACCTAGTCGCTGACGTTCCTCTCGTTGCGCATGCTCCCTCAACTCCCGTTTATGCTGGATGCTTTCTTGCTCCCGCTCGCGAAGCAATGCTGCACGCCGTTCGTCCTCCCACGCCCACCGGGTATTCAAAGCTTCCCGCTCAGCCACCTGTTTCTCATGCTCGAAAAATTCCTTGCTCCATTTTTCTCGGGCCCGTTCCCGTACTTGAGGGTCTGCAGGACCATTGCAACACGTGATTGGCATTGTGGACATGAAGAGGCCCACAGCGATGATAAACGTCACGAACGCGACGAAAGATCGGGTGTTCGTCCATGATGCAGTTCTCTTGAGGATCCTAAATGATTTTATATTCGGGAAACGCCTGAAAAATGATGAACCATCGACAAATATCCAGTATGAATGCTTACAACGATGACCTCAGTGGATCCACAGGCGATCGGGTATTGGGCCGAGGTAGCCCAATCAGGGGTACCAACTTGTGATACGGCGGGGGCGGGGACACGGAATTATCATCTTGTGTTGATACAGGCCAGTTCCAGACCGTCTGACTCCGAGTGCCTGCATGTGTGTTGTGTCCCACCATTGACTATAAACTTGGTCCAACTTGAAACTTTAACATATTGGTTGGTCACTTAACGGGAGCGGTAAACACTGAATCATTTACCTGCCGATCGACGTTGTCGAGAAGAACGCGTCTGAAACAAGCGGAATGGATACTCGGAGGTGGTAACTTGAGTGAGTGATCAACTCGGCGAAACCAACTTTCCTTTTTCGACCTGCCTCGCGCTGCCTTCGAATCGTGGCCTATCGGGTATCTTCTTCTTCTACAGCAACTCTCACAGCCTACATCGCACCAAGCCATTTTTGATTGCTAGAAACGGTCTCGTCCTGCGATTGTACCCCAGTTCGAGTAGCCTATATCCCTTCATTGCCCAGATGGTGAAGCATTTTCAAGGGTGAGTCCTCCGGTTGCAGCTTCCCCCATCTCTCCTGATACGAACCACATCTCCCAGCAACACATACGATCCTTATCGTACTCATACATCTGCGGGCGGTGGCGCAGTTTCCGTGGTTTTGTATCAGTGCGTCGTTTGTCCGTTCTTCACTGGTACCTCTCACCCGTTCGCTTGCTCTGTTTAGGCCGTCTGAAGCTGCCCCATTGCTCCCGGGAAAAAAACAGCGCACAGGGATGGGCATGTCTGGTATACTCCGAGTCGGAGGCTGGTGCCTAGCGCTCGTCTTCTCACTCATGGTTTATCAGACATGCATGCATTTCGTGCATTGTCCACCAGACGCGGACACGAGGGACACCATTCGTCAGGACTGGGAGAAAGAAAAATCTCAGCACAACATCCTCGCCCGCGACTGGGAACACAAGAGCCAAGAACAGGCCGAGAAAGAGGAGGGTTGGAAACGCACGACTGAACGACACGAGAGAGAGGTGGCACAGCGTATACACGAGGAGCACAAGCGTCAAGAAATGATTCGGCAGGATTGGACCCACGAAATTGAGCGCCACGTACGCGAGTTCGAGGAGATGCGGTTCCGTGAGAGGGAGGAGCGGGAGCGGGAGCGACAACAGTGGCAGCGGGAGGTTGAAGAGCGCGACCGGCGCGAGGAAGAAGAGCGCCAGAAGCTCCATATGTTTTGGGGCCATGTCGAGGCGCATACGTGCACCACGTATGCAACAAGAGAGTATACCGCACAACTCATGAACCTGCCCACAGCTTGGGAGCATCGGCTGGATGCATGCAAGGCCACACCACTTGAAGTTCATGGAATCTCGTATTTACCGAAGACCTGCGAAGATAAGGTAGGTGATTTTTCCGAGAGGATGTTCAGGAAACCAACATCTCATTAGGGCCCCGGCGTTGTGGTCGGTCGATGGGAGATCAACCAGCAAGAACCAGAATGTACAACATTCTGGGATTCGTACCATGACAAGGCAATTCCTATCCCTGTCATAAGCTATCGTTCGTAGTGCTGAAATTCTTTCAGGGTTGTACTTCACCAGGGTCTGGGAGGAAGGCAAGACCTGATCCCCTGAGTGTAGCATCAGGACTGACTACTCCATCAGTATATCACACATAAGCTGATCAATCTTCCTGAAAAAAGCAACTGGCTAGAATTCTGTGCCACAACGCCAGCTCATTTCGATCATACGCAATTCCCGGGCGCCCAGGAATGCTTCCATTCAGTACGTGTGTTCTAGGAAACCCTGAACTCGACTAATTTTTCCTCCAACTGTAGGTCTGGGGCGTGTACGGTCAATGGGAAATGGATGACAGAACTTGCTGAACGTGTCTTTATCCTTTCGGTTGCTGTCCTGATAGACAAGTCTACTCGAAACCTGCATCATCAACTCGGTTCGCATTTCATGCTTTCGAATTGCTTTCTATGGGCTCTTATTTGTGCTACACACATGTTTTACATTCTGTATAATAACGAGGAATCTGATGGTTAGACTTGTTCAGTGGTTGAAGGACGCTACCGCAGTAAACAAGGAGAGGGACGGATGTGGAACAGATGCATGCCTCGTATCCTTGGTCACGTTCCCACATCGTTAGTACACGAACCCTTCCCTCCTGACTTTGCGAGAATCTACCCCCATCTCTTTCAACGCGCCCAGAACAACCTGTTCATATCCATCTGGCCCACACACATAGGCCTGCCATTCTTGTACGTTCTCGATGTCCAGTGCACGCAGCGTATCCTTGCTCAGTCGACATGCATGCTGCGTCATCTTGACGGCGAGCATCGTCCGACCCACTGTCGTCGCCGACGAAGATGACGAGGCAGGCGAGCGAGAAAAGACATGGATTGACAATGTGCCTCGATGTCCTTCAAGTCCTTCAAGGTGATCGCCCGTGCGCTCCAAGGCACGAACGACGAGCGGAAGTAACACGTCAGGTTCGCGTGTGGACAGCACGAGGGTGATATCATCCACGTCCTCCCCTCCGCCTCTGCTCTTCTTCTCCCGCAAGCCGGCCAACATGGCGAGGAATGGTGTCACCCCGATCCCTCCTGCGAACCACAACCACTTCCGAGTCCCAGCATGCGTGGGTGATCCTTCTCCGCGCGCGGAAGCACGCGTGTCCATTTCCATAGGTAACGTAAAGTCGCCAGCGACACCGACGAGGGGCACGCTGAGCTGCAAGGGCCGCGCGTCCCCGAGGAGTTCCGGGCGAAACTTGGCCATCTGGTGTGCAATCCCAAAGAGCGCGCTGGTGACCACTCCTCCGGGCTTGTGTCGTATCGTGAGCGTCAACGACACAGGACCGGGACCTGCATCCGTGCATTCTGGGGATGAGCCAGCCCACCGACTCGATCCGGATACTGTCCACGTGCGTACCCGGTCGTCGTTGACGCTCGTCGGATTCTCAGGGGCCATATGCTGATACGACAGTGCACCAACAAACGACTTGAAATCCAGTATCACCGCTTGTCCGGGAACGACGTTGACATGTGTCTGCGACTCGAACGTGAACGTCGCGATGTCGTGTGAAAGTATCTCGATCCGTGCGAGGGTAACCGTGGGTGTCTCGTGGATGCCGTCGACAAAGTACGTCGAGGTGATCTCTTCCGCAAGGAGTCGGATGGGAGGAGAATAGGGACTGCGCTGGACTTGCGTTCCCGGCTTCTGGCGGATGGGTAGGGCGTCTTCCACCAAGATATAGCCTGTCACATGGACAGTTGTCAGTGCGTTGATGCGAGGCATGAGTTGCTGTGCGGCGGGACCAATGAGGTTACGTGCATCGCCTGTGAGATAGAGAACAGCGCCGGTCACGAACGAAACGAACGAGACCCCAGCTAGCGGAGTAGCCTCGATGTTTCCCAGGGACGTTAGTAATCGATTACCTTGGACAAGATGTGAGTTTCGTTCCAAGGCGCCTGAGGCGAACGACGTACCAGAGTAGTCTGGAATCACTAACGTCCTACCATCGCTAGGTCGAACGCGAGCAAAGCCAGGTTTTCCACCACGCTGGTTCATGCCTACGTGCGACGGAAACCGTTCACCATCTTCCTCAGCGTCATAGTACGTCCCCAGGAAAAGCGTATCGGAGCCGTGGATAAACGATATGACGTCATCAGGTAATCGCTCGTCGGGGGATAGGTCGAGACATCGGTATACGACGCGGGGATGTGTGTCCGAGATCGACGCGAGATCTCGTACGTTGATGTACTTTGGACAATTCCTATCATACGAGCAACGTCACAATGGATTTTGAGCGTGGCAGTGGCTCTGGAGCACGTACCCAATGGCTTCGTTCACGACGGACTGTACGCGGAGTACCGGTCCATCCCCTTCCAGGGTCTCGATGCGCCCCGCAAATTTGTTCCGTCTTCGTGTCGAAAATTCGATGCCAATTCCTGCGATCAGCACGGAGCTCCCTCTCGACGCCGAGATGTTCTGAGAGAACGGATCCCCCTCCCACACATGTGCATTCAACGTGAGCTCGCCCAGGTGTCGACTAGTCACAAACCCAGGCTGTCCGTCCGGACCGGCGAGTATGGATGACCAAGGACGATGTCTGTCGTCGATCGTGGTGACGGGGATGAACGGCAGACGGGTCGTGTAGAATACTTGATGTTCTTCGGGCATTTCGGGTTGGATCCATGTCCATGCCTCGGACACTGTGACCCCAGCGTAGCCCATCTTGCGCTGAATGGCACGTTCGCCTTTGTGCCATCCGTTAATGGGGCCCATCTTGAGGTAGTATCAGTCCGGGAACTGGCTGTGAAGGGAATCCATTCATAAGGTCAGTAACAGCCTAGTCATATGTGGTGTGTTCGGTCTCCAAATATCTGCTGCGCAGTGGGCGCATGCTACCGTAAGCGCAGGATGAAGCTTATGGAGCATGATAAAAATGGATCTAGTACCGATTACTAAAATCCCACGGGCTAGCTAGGTAACAATACATCCCAGAGATACTTCACTGCAACGCCTCCGAAATCAACGCCAATAACTCCATTGTACTCTTGGCCACATTCCTATCATCCCTGGCCTTGCCACATTGGCCCACGATGAGGTTCGGCAGCATATATTGTTTGACGACATCCGCAACGTGCTCCTAAAAGAAAAGTCGACACGCTATGAGTCGTCACATCATGATTACAAACCACGTCTACTCCGAGGCTGCCGTTCCATGCGATCCCTATCTTGCTCCGTCGCGACCGCGAGAACTATTGCCTCGCCTTCTCCACTTTGACCGTACATGTCACAATCGCGTTTTGGACCTTTACAGCACATCCACAGTCTACAGACCATAACTTGCGCGTCGGACGCGGTTCAGTCGAAATGGCCATCGACCAGAGGATACCCGAGGTTGATTCTTAAAGACCGCGAGACAGCGTCGTTTTGGCTTGTGCGGCGCCGCCTGATCGCTCTTCGACACCAATGGATTCGGCACATAGGATCTCGTTGGCAGGATTCACTAACCGTCCTTTTTTCGAAGAGGGGAGGATGGCTCGTGCTTTGATACTCTTGCAGGTATCAACGGGGATTTGAGCAGTTTGAGGGCTACCAACAGTCTGAGGCGCAATCTGAGAGCACGTCACAATTGCAGCGAGACCTTGTTGCAGTATGGTGAAGTTGCTGAAAATAGCCTGAAGCTAGGGAAATTGCACATAGGTTGGAACGAAACCTCCAGCACAACTAAGACCGGTGTTATTCGGTCGAGCGGGTTGCTCGAGGCAAGGAAGCCCGGAGCAGCGGGGAGAACTCCACCTGACAGTTGTGAACCTTTTTAAACAGGAAGAATGGGATGGATACGTACCAGTCGACACGTTGTACAAGAATCTGTTGATGTTCAGTACCCCTGATACGCCGAAACTATACTTTGCAGTAGCATCCCTCGGAAGCTCATCGGTATCGATCATTTCAACAGAATTGCCTTGAACTGAAGTCAAATTTAATAGCGAAGTAATACTCTGAAAAATAATACTTTACGCGGAGCACTCTCACTCGAAACAACAACAACTGATCAAGCACCGATCCTGTAGCAGTGACATTCAGTGCAACGAGTGTCAGGGTTAAAAGGGTGGCCCAGCTTCGAGGCGATGTGATAAAGTTGACAGAGGAGTAGGTTGGAGCATACCTTGACACCTGCGACCTCGTCAGCGCGAAGATGCCGATCGTGACCAAGGCCGTGAGTACGTGACGGAAACTGATCAAGAATCCACCTCTAGCCAGAATGATTCCTCCAGCGAGTTGATCAATGGGATAGGCTTATGCATGCAGTGCCGCAACGCTTCCTTGAGAGCGATAGAGAAGCAACTATGACCCGGGACTCAATGCATGCTCTTCGCGAGTTTGAGAAATGGACGGACGCAGTAGCCGTCACCGACACGACCGTCCCAACGAGCGTGACGACCAGTGTCGTCTCCGACGGATGCAAAAAAATGAGGTGCGCGACGAAGTAAGGAAGGATGAGCGGTTCGCCTATTAATACTGCGCCAAGGAAGCCCCATGCGAAAGCAAGGAGAGCTTGACATACCCCAGCAATAGGAGAAGATGAAAAGTTTGAATTTGCATGATGGGGGCCGGAGGTTCACCAGCGAGAGTCAATAAAAAAGTCCTTGCTGCAATTATAGCTGTCCTCGCAGAAGAAAAGCCCCAGAGAGCGGTTTTGTTACAATCGTAGGTTGTCCTCGTGCATTACACACTGCTTGAATGCCCATATTTCGGATGATAAGAGGCGAGCACGAGATGAAATTCGAGCGGGAGGGAGGTGGTTGGGGCGGATGTGGATGCCTCGCGGAGCATAAGATTAGTTGCTTTTGAACTCGGCAAAGTTCAGTTCCTCCCCACGCTGGCAGAGAAAATGGGATGGGCCTCACTTTGCGAGACCGCATAGGAAACATGCAGACGTATACAGCAAGTTGTATCTTTGTTGGTCAAACGAACTCGGACCGCCATGCGCATAGCGCATCTGGGGAAGTAAGGTAAAATGAGCGACCTGATCTGGTATACATACAGCGCATAATCAGGAAGAAAAGCGAACCGAAAAGTAGAGGTGAGGTAGATACATGGGGGCTACTGGAAGAGGCCCCGTTTTCATCGAAAACGTTTGCAGCGCGTGTTCTCGAACGTTGAACGTTGTGTTTGTCGAATCTCTGCTGATACGGGGACTGAGCAGGCGAAGCGTACTCCAACCTGGGCCTGTCTCTGGAATTCGGAGTGCTGGAAATTCCGTGTCGTTCAGTATAGTTGCAGTCTCGAGCAAGGAAGACCCGAGGTTTACTGTGTTTGAAAGTTACGTTTCGTGCAGGTTTCGATAGTTGCTCCGGAAGATGAAGACGCGGCGCGCGTAGCTCGATTCATTTCCAGGGTATCCCACCGGCGCGTTTGCCATCACCGACACCAGTCAACTCTCGTGTTTAGGTCGTAGCATCGCAATTGAGGTTTCTGTAAGGAGCTAGTTTGCGGGGTTAACCCAGCCGAAATTGATATCTCCGCACCTTTCCGATCACAGCTAGCGGACCTACTGCTTGATTTGTCCAGCCATGTCATAAGGACTCCTCGTCCGGGTCTCTCTGCCATCCTTTCTCTCAGCCTCACTCAATGACCTCGACAAAGTTTCATCCACACACACCGACCCCCGGCTCCACATTTGCCAACCAGGATGTTCTCCCAAAGTTGCCCATTCCGCCTCTCGAGGACACTTGCAAGCGATATCTAGCTGCTCTCCGTGGCTTGCAAGACGACGAAGAACATGCCACTACTACCCGCGCAGTTGAGAGCTTCCTCCATGGGGACGGTCCTGCCCTTCAAGAACGTCTCAAGCAGTGGGCTGCAGGGCGAGCAAGGTACGTCCCTCTCCCCCAATCATGTCTCGAAATAGCGCCAACATCTCGGCCGCGCAGCTATATCGAGGATTTTTGGTAAGAGATCTCGACTTTTCCGATTCCTTTCACGCCGTCTAATCGTGGTGCGATGCAAATCCTCCGTGCTTCTGGTATAGGTACGAGAGCTACTTGTCACACAGCGACCCAGTGGTCCTCGCTCTCAATCCCTTCTTTGTGCTCGAGTACGCTTCCTCCCTTGATCATCCGATGATTTTGATGTAATTTGCCAAGGAACGATCCCACCCCCAATCGGGGGTCCCAGCTTCCTCGTGCCGCTGCCCTCATCATTTCATCGCTCGGCTTCGTTCATGATCTTCGTGCCGGATTACTCAATCTCGATGTCGTCCGTGGGCGACCACTCGACATGGACCAATACACGAGATTGTTCGGAACAGCCCGGATCCCAACACAGGTGCGGATTTCTGTTGACCAATCACCCATAGACATTGATCGTGCGGGAATAGAGGGGCTGCAAGATGGTCGTGAACGAGGCGGCTCGTCACATCGTCGTCCTCAGACGAGGACAGTTCTGTACGTACCACTAGTTGCTTTTTCGTTGTCGTTCATAGTTTGAACGGTCTGGCCCACTTAGATTGGTTCGACGTGCTTGATGACGAGAATCGGCCTCTGTTAACCGAACGCGAGATACTGCGGAACCTTCAGGCCATCGTGCAAGATGCAGACAAGACCCCTATCACGGAAGTTCGTCGATTATCAGTTCATATTTTTGGTGCTCACATTGAACAACGTCCAGGTCGCTCGTTCCTCTATCGGTGTGCTCACCACCGAGAACCGAAAGACTTGGTCTAGCTTGCGCCAAGCACTTGCTGAGGACCGAACAAACGCCGCTTGCCTAAGGCTTATTGACGATGCGTTGTTCGTCGTCTGTCTCGACGATGCCTCACCTGCTCATGAAGGTGTCGAAAACCAGCGCAACAGCCTGGGAAACGTGAATGGAGAAGACTTGGCGGCGCTTTGCTCCAACTTCTTGTGTGGAACGTACGATCTTCGAGAAGGAGTTCAAGTAGGGACATGTACCAACAGGTGGTACGACAAGGTTCGTGTTCATTTACTGACCTTGATGTCTAAAAAACTCACGATTGCGTGGGAGCAGCTTCAGATCATCGTTTGCGCGGATGGTGCAGCTGGGATCAACTTTGAGCATACTGGTGTCGACGGTCACACCGTTCTCAGGTACGTACGCGACCCGGAACCCTTTTCTTTCGTGCTTCTGAACTGCTTGAATGTTATCAGATTTGCAGCCGATGTATTCACAGAGGGCCTCATGCTGTTGGCGCGCTCCATCAATCCTTCTGCGCCTACTCTCTTCCATGCTCCGCTCTCTCCTCATGCAAAGTCGTACAAGCCTCCCAAGGCCAATCCAGGAAGACACGACCACGTTTCCTCTGTCTCCAGCGTCACATCGGCCCAGGCCCAGTATGGTACAAGCCCCGCCAAACTTATTTGGACGCTTACACCTCAGATCCGTGTTGCAATCCGGTTCGCCGAGACGAGGTTAAGCGACTTGATATGTCAGAACGATTGCCAAGCCTTGGAATTGAAGGGGTATGGAAAGAACTTCATCACTAGCCATGGACTTAGCCCGGATGCATTCGTCCAAATGGCGTTCCAGGCAGCTTACTTTGGTCTTTATGGCAAGTTGAGCCCGCCTGGAGCATTGGCAAAGCTGATCGTAGCTTGTCACTAGGAAGAACCGAGTGCACATACGAGCCTGCGATGACGAAATCGTTTTTGCACGGTCGGACCGAAGCGATCCGGACTGTCCAGCCGGAGAGTGTGGAGTTCACAAAGGTCAGTGCTTCCGTTCTTCCCCGTTCTTCCTGGCATCTTATTCGCTTGAACACTTTTCTAGACATTTTTCTCAGAGGCTTCCAACGAGCAAAAGATCGTTGCGCTTCGAAGGGCATGTGAGCGTCACGTGGCTTTGACGAAAGAATGCAGCCAAGGCCTTGGACAAGACAGGTCAGTCTGGGAGGACGATGGCCAGACTAATGCTTACGCCCTAACTAGACATCTCTATGCGCTGTATTGCCTTTACCAACGCCAGCTGAGTGGGAACCTCGATCCCCTCCCCGATGATCCTGTTCCGAGCCCCGCGACGACTTTTCAGGCAGCGTTGCCATCCATCTTTGCGGACCCTGGTTGGAACTTGCTTGGCACCTCCATTCTGTCGACATCGAATTGTGGAAACCCTGCGCTCCGGCTTTTCGGATTTGGCCCTGTAGCTGCGGATGGATATGGTATTGGTTACATTATCAAGGAGAATGGAATAAGCATGTGAGTGTCATCCCGAGCCTGTGCACTTCCTTGAGCTGACGCTGAGGTATGCGCAGCGTGGCGTCATCAAAGCATCTTCAGACGAGGCGATACTTGGACACGTTGCAGAGTTACCTGTTGGAGGTCCAGCGTATCCTCGTCCATCTCTATTTGTCAGCCAACGAGAGACCGGCACCGTTTGTCGATCATTCCGGTATTCTGCGCGACTCCAAGACGGGACGGCCCATCAATGGTCAGAGCGGTTCAGACGACGGTGCGAGTGATGATTACGAAGATACGATGAGTCAGTTGTGGCTTTTGATTTCCAAGCCTATCAGCTGATCAGTGTGGGTGCGTAGCGGGATATTCCTTTTTTGACAGCGGTGATATGGAACTACTCGGAGGTCGGAAGAGGGGTGCATATGCGAACATAGGTACGTGTCACCGTGGAAACTAATGGGTGACTTGGACTGATCTCGCGCTCCAGGCAAGGTGCTTCCGCTGTCTGAATATTAATACGCTATGAATAAGTGTCGTGGTAAATGTAATCGACCGATCGGTAGAACGCGGCGTGTACTCGAGAGGTGTCTTACTTGCAGCTGATGATATGACAAACATGGACAATTGATGAGACAAGATGATATCAGTCGCGCACGTCACATATACCAGTGCAACTCTTTCTCTTTCCATCACTACCCACCCACACCATGACTCACACTCTTCCCCCTCTCCCTTACTCCTACAAAGCCCTCGAGCCCTACATTTC
Source organism: Hortiboletus campestris (assembly GCA_038090935.1). Classification (NCBI taxonomy): domain Eukaryota; kingdom Fungi; phylum Basidiomycota; class Agaricomycetes; order Boletales; family Boletaceae; genus Hortiboletus; species Hortiboletus campestris. The sequence continues at coordinate 40,314 of JBBPNN010000035.1, forward strand.
AGAGCAAATCATGACGCTCCACCACACGAAGCACCACCAGGCATACGTGAATGCTCTCAATACTGCTGAGGCCAGTTATGTCAAGGCTACCACCCCCAGGGAACGCATCGCCCTCCAAGCCGCCATCCGCTTCAACGGTGGTGGTAAGTCTCATCGCGCGCACGATACCTAGTGTCTTTTGTCTATCCCTCATCATACATGCTATCGCTATCGTGATCACGATCGTGTGAGCGGTTCTCACGTTATCTTTTAGGTCACATCAACCATTCCCTCTTCTGGAACAACTTGACGCCCTCCGCAGGCGGGGGCGGGGGTCACGGTGGTTTGCTCAAGAACGGACCGTTGAAGGCAGCTATCGACGCCTCCTTTGGCTCGCTTGACGCTCTCAAGAAGGAGTTCAATGCGACCACGGCGGCTATCCAGGGTTCCGGTTGGGGCTGGCTCGTACGTTTTCCGTCCACGGTTGTCGCTTTTCATCGCGCGCTCAACTATGCTCTTTCGTCCTTGTCTTGGCATCGGTGCAGGGCTACAACGCCAAGAGCAAGCGGCTCGAGATCGTGACGACGGCTAACCAGGACCCGCTCCTGTCGCACGTCCCCATCATCGGCGTCGACATTTGGGAGCATGCGTTTTACCTTCAGTATCTCAACGTCAAGGCCGATGTGAGTTTTTTTTTCGACGACGGATCGTGAACATGCCCCTGTAATGACTTGTTCTGCACCTGTAGTACCTCAACGCCATCTGGAGCGTCATCAACTTTGAGGAGGCAGAGAAGAGGTTCGTGGAGGCTGATGGAGGCAGTAAATTATGAACGCACTTCCGACTTGCGTGTGGATGAACGACGTTGTAACTTGAAATTCAAAGTGTACGTTGTACAGTATAAGCCAATGGTATCGTGTTCCTTTTCATGACCGCCGTATTTGACGTTGCGTTTACGACTGAACGGGACACATACGCTGGTCCACCTGGTCTATTCAGTGGTGACAGCCGATACGTTTTCACCGAAATCTACTCGTGAGTACATCAGCCGATTTCCTAATGTCCTTGTCCTCCAATAGCCGTCTAGCCCACCATACATCCGATGCACCGAGCTCTGCCTAATACTCCATCATGGTTCTTTTGGATCACGGCACACCCAAAGTCGATCACAAAGGCCCTGTCAGGATGTTCTGAGGTGTGAAATGTGTACTTATTGCTTAGCGTGATGGTGTTGTGGAAAACGCCGTGCGAAGGGAAGCTTTCGAAGGTTGAGACCAGCGGGAGCGCTAGTGATCGCAGTGGAAGAGAGGTCATGAAGGTTCAGGGAGGGCATATATTCGAGAACAAGGGCAGGCGATCGGACGGCACGTTCGTCTGGTGGTAAGAACTGACCAGCCATTATGAGACTCGGGATAGCAGATCCTTGCATGTCCTTCCAACGTTCGTACTTGAGAGCTCCAAATGACTCGGACAAGATTCCATCAAAAGACGGTAAAATCTCTCCTCTCAGAGGAGATGGTGGGTGGCTAGGTCTTCTCTTCTCCGCTCAGATCTTCGGGGCTGTCAGAGTAGATCTTATCCACCAGTTCTTCATCGAACAGTTCCTCGTTCCGGAGGCAAGCCGTTGCAGCTGCCTGGTCGATGGCGAAATTTCATGGGTATGGTGGGTGTGAAGGTATCTCGGCGATCCACTCATCTAGAGAGCGAGGATCATGTATTTTGATCACTACCTGCTCGGGATCACCCACATCAAGTTTGGCGAGCACGACGATGCTCAGGTTTTTCGTGATTGGTGTGGAAAGTCACCAAAACACCGTTTTGAGTGCCGATTCCCACCGATTACAGCAAGAAGATTGCTCGCCCACAGCCTCACACAGCAATGTCGCATCACAGTATAAGTATCACACATTCACACTTGCACAGTGACCCGAGATAACCTTGTCCTCTCGATCGTAAGGAATCACCATTGACGTTTTGGTCGCAACCCTATGGCGCATTCCAGTTTGCAGCAGCCCCAGCAGGCAATCCCCCAGGTGCAGCCTGGCCTTCCTCAAGCTAACCAACCTGTTGCGACATCATATAGGTTTTCCGCCGGAAATGGCCCATCTCCGATGCCTGCCCAGAATCAAAGTGCTTTGAACCAACAGATCCCTATTCAACCAACGCCGGTTGGGCGGCCGAATACTATCCCTCCTCGAACCGGAGCTACTCCTCACCAAATTTCCGGTGGTCAACTTCCGAATCCTGTGCCTCCTGATCTGGGGAATTTTGCGGTCCAAAGTGAACAGGAGACTCTTGATCAGGCACTACAATTGGCGGCGTGGATTGTGCCACTGGACAAGCAGCGGTCTCAAACCATGTATACTCATTTCTGCCGAGGCCAGAATATGGATCCGTGCACTCGCGTTCTGACAGGAAATAGGATGGTAGATTTATATCAATTGCATGCTCATGTCATGTGTGAAGGGGGTGCAGCATCAGTGAGTTACCTTGGTATAACACTATTTGACGCCTAATCCTGAATCCAACCAGGTAACTCAGCGTGATATGTGGGCCGTGATTGGCGGTCGATTAGACTTCATCGAGTTCCCCGGAAACGCCTCTGAGCCAGCCCGGTCTGGGCCCGTAATCACCCAACAGCTTCAGAACATTTACGACCAGCATCTTCAGCACTTCGAAAGCGCCTATATTCTGTCAGTCAAAAATCGGACGGTTTTGCTGCTGGAAAGGCAGCGGTTTGATGCCACGTATACTCAGTTCTGCCAAAGCCAGGATATAAATCCAGGCGCGCAGCCATGGAAAGGTCATGGCGATACTATCATCGACGGATCAGGATTTTTCAGTGCGTAACTGTCTGAACGGGACTGTCAACTACATCAACCAACTTGAAGAAATACGGGCCTTGGAAGATATTCAGCCTTTCCCTTTCTCCAGACAGATCGTGACTTGCGCGTGAGTCGATGGATCATACTAGTACAGTTCGGTTCTGGGATGTGAGTTCTGATATTTCTGTTCGTCACCATCTACATTACGGAAATAGAGTCTACGCAGTTTGTTTCTCTCTGTCTGGTGAATTCCTGGCCCATCAACAGAGTTAGACGGAAGGGTGACGATGAGGTGCCGTGGTCGAGCAACACTAACCGCGACGATCAGGTAGTAATGATATCGTATATCACGAATGTATAGTAGCCACATTCCCTTCAAGGTACTCACGAACACTCATTTCCATATAGATATGTTAACTTCCCAGTTCAATGTGCACTATTCTATATGCTACACCGTCAGCACACAGGCAGGTTGGATGGTGCGTCCGTCTGGCGCCAGTAAGAATTGGCCAGCCATTATGAGATGCGGGATATGATGGCGGTGGCGGATTACTGCAAGTCCTTCAAACGCACCGTGGCGTGCGCTAAGAGTTCCAAATGATAAGATTCCATCAAATGACGGTAAAATCTCTCTTTCCAGAAGAGATGGTAGATGACTAGGTCCTTTCCGCTCAAATCTTCGGGGCTGTCAGAGTAGGTCTTGTCCACCAGCTCTTCAGCCATCGGACAGTTCCCAAGTTCTGGAGGCGAGCCATTGCAGCTGCCTGTTCATTTGCGAAATTGCATGGGTGTGAAGATATATTGGCGATCATCTCCGAGTCATTTAGATAGCGACGATCATATATGATTTTGATCATTACCTGCTCAGCATCACCCATATCAGGTTTGGCGAGCACGACGATGCATTTCGTAACTGGTGTGGAAGTTATATTGCAGACGGTAAAGCTGACTTCAGGGCCATTGAGGGATTTGAATGAGATCTTCTGACCCCTCCTCACATGCGCGCCACCACCCCAATCGCTCTCTGCCCGTGTTCTGCCCACCACTTTTCGCTCTCGAGGTCCGCATCGTATCCAAACTGCACCCAACTCCTGGCCTTGTCCGCCCACTGATTCGGATTGTCGAGATTCAAGGGATCCGCGTCCACACCACCCGCACCCGCGCCTGCACCCACACTCGTACTTGTGCTCGCACCCCCAACCGTCGCCGTACTCTCCACCCTCCGCCTTACATCATCCCCGGCCTCATTCAACGCCACTTCCATCGCAGCTTTCATTTGTCGATCTCTATCCTCCTGCTCTGGTCCATCTGGGAGATGAAAGATGTGTTGGTTCAGCCGAGACGAAGCCTGCGTGGCCGTGGTGCGGGCGAAGCGGATGGATTCGTAGGCGCGCAAGAGGGGGGCGATTTGGGCGCGGGAGGAGAGGTGGGAGAAGAGGTTACCGAGGACGGCTGCGTCTTCGATCTAGCGCACGATGTGTTGATTGGACGAGGGGCACATGGGAGGTGGTAGTTTTCGCGCAATAGGCATTTCAGATATGTGGTGCGATACACGGACGGATGGACGATGCAATAGGTTAGGCGTGGATGAGATGGAAACGGGAAGTCGGAAGGTGGGCACTCACGGACACCGCACATCCCTGTGCTCGGTAAGACTGTAAAAGTATCAGACGAGCCTGTCTCTCGAGGGAAGCTGCGCGTGCGTACCACCATTGGGTGACACGCGTCGCCAAGCAAGGCGAGCTTGCCATCCTTGTGAACCCACGTACTGAGTGGGGCACGGTGCGTGAGTCTCCATTTGAGCGTCGAGGGAACGAGCGCGAGGAGTTTCTGGATCCTGTATGACGGCGAAGGTATGATGGGAACCGCGTATGGATCGTGGGGGAGGGGTCGCACGCACCGTGGTTCCCAACCCACAAAGTCGGCTTTCATTTTGTTAGCACTACCCTCGACCGTCCAAGAGTCAACCGAGCCGTCATCAGGATGAAGCAAAAGGATATTGTACTGCTTTTTAGCGCGCTAAGAGAGATGCGTCAGTCGATGGGCTGAGTCTATTTTCGGAAGAGTGGGGTGATAACCAAGAGATGCTGGAATGACGCACGACATTATAAGCCACGATGTGTCTCCCGGGGCCCATCCAGCCAACCATCTCGGGAGTTTCGACCAATGGACGAAAGTCAGGATCCTTGAGCAAGAGTTCTGTCGGAATGGTGGCTCTGTAGGCGGCATCTCCCGATGGGGTCGGTTTATCGGGACCGCCAACGACGTATTCACGGGCAAGACTCTTGACGCCGTCGGCGCCTATGACGAGGTCTGCTTTAACGACCTCGCCGGATTCGAGGGTGACGGTGGGTATGGAGGGATCCATGGCTACGACGCGGCATCTAGTGCGAACGGTGATGCGAGGATAGCGCTCTGCGAGCTCGTAGAGCATGCGATGAAAGTCGGCTCTCTGTGTTCATCAGAGACACACTTGTGGCGACGAACGAGAGACTCAACGTGAATGTGATAATAAGGTGCGCCATATTCTTCATCCATCGACTCGCCAAGTTTTGTCCAGGCGATAGTTTCTCCGGTGGACCCTACGGATATGCAACATCAGTAAGAGGGCTAGGGAAACAGCATCAGGGTGAAAAGGTACATCGTCTGAAGGTGAGCGCTACGGGTTTGACGGCAACCTGTTTCAGTTTGTCGCCGAGACCCCATCGGATTAAGAGACGGGTGACATTTGGGCTGATTTGGATGCCAGCACCAATCTCGCCGATGGCGGAGGCGCTCTCGAGGATGGTGACAGAGTGGCCTGCCTTTGCGAGGCAGCAGGCAGCAGAGAGACCACTGAGACCACAACCGACGATGACGATGTGGATGGGAAGTGAAGCGCGACGTCCCTGGAAGGGTTGGATGAGGGTGGGCGAGGGGCTTGTTTGCGGGGAGGCAAAAGCTTGTTTGCCCATAGTGTCGAGGAGATGAGAGGACGTCCGGGCGAAAGAAGTACTTATAGTCGGGATCAAGTCGGGTTAGGTTGATATAGATTGTGCAGGTGGCGGTGGTTGCTATCGGCTAAGCGAACGACTTGACCTCACAAGTCACCGGTTAGGTTTGACCCGGCTAGCCAAGCGAGCCGATGATACGTCTTATGATGTTCGGGTTAGAGATCAACGAGATTGTTATCAGCATAGTTCATCTCCGGACTAACCGCCCATTAGAAAAATTCATCTGCCTGTTACATAATTGAACCATTGGAATCAATGCGCTGGACGTACATCACGATTCCCAACGCGGTCAGCGGTAGCATCCGCACGAGGTCACAGCACGGCTGAAGTCTTTGTTGAGGGGCGGATTGGGAACATTGTATAAATAGTTCACGGTATCGGGTCCAATTTCAGCCACCGCTGCACTACGATCGTGCGCTTTCCACACGCCGTGTCGAGTCTAGCTTCTAGTGCGGTCAACTACGCCATAACTCGGCTCAGCTGCTAGGCGCACCCATATATCGAAATGAACTCAATTGCTCCATAATGGTTGATCCTCTTCTCCGTGCGGTCTTAAAAGTGCTTTTCGCATTTATGCCATGAGTGCTGCCGTTGTCAACGTCAATGTCGTGCCGACCCGAAACTTATCATCGATCTTACTAGTACAAAGCTCACATTGATACCGTAACATCAAGCGTAGTTCTTCGCTTCCAGCGTTACTCCACAACCTGCTGTGATGGTGAACACATCACTGTCGAGCCGAGCAGTGGCCCGGGCCACTGGCAGTAGCAAACTGGACAGAGAACAAAATGTTTAATTATGACTTGCATCGGCATTTGCCAGTGTCTAAGAATATAAACAGCTGAAATGAATGTTCAAGTTGGCTGCAGTTTTTACGGTTATGAGAAATTATGCACACAGCTGACCTGAGTATTTGCGTCGCGTTTTTTGAACGAGGCGCAGGCCATTGCGCAACGAGAATTGGGTCTGAATTTGAAGGATGATACGCAGAAATGAGATTTGAGGAGTTAGTCCATAGGACCCTTGTCCAGGTCCCATATGGTTTGGCACCAGAGCGAGGTCTCATGAGACGTACCTGAGAACACGTATGACGACCATCACGCCGTCTACACGGAGGGCGACATCTTACAGGTCCGCAGGGAAGGACGCACACATGCGAGGCAAATTTCCCATGTGCGTGTGGTACTCGCAGAATATATGCGTGCGCTGTGCGAAGCACCTATTGCGAGGCTCCATTTTGACCAATGTCACAACGCTCATACATCCAGGGTGGGTAAGTAGAGGGACACGATCAAGGAATGCGAGGAATTTAGTGAGCGTTCGATCGTTCGTTGGTGGGGCGGACTTGAAGGGATACGGTATGACATTAGATTCCCACGGGATCTCATTCTACTATTGCCAAGCTTCGAGAATCGACGAACAAGTTCACGTTTCGTGGATGGGTTCCTCCTTACTCTTGCCAGTGGTTGTGTCGTTTAGGTTGTTTCCGGCACTTATTCCGTTGCCTTCAATAAGTGGACTTCAGCATGATCATCAATTGTCCTCCCCACTGACTTCATATTCTCGCTGTCAGTACTCCTTCATGTCTCATGTAACTGCTGAACTGTTAATTGCACAGTGGAGGAGGGTCTCTGGCTTTATAGCCACGATATAGATCCGTATGCTGGAGGCGTTTTCCGCCATGTGAGAGTAAAGTTCGTTTCAACGATCTAAAACGGTTGATAAGTTCCATTGGTCCAGCCCCCGTTGTTTCTTTCCGTCTTTTCTACCGTATTGCCACCACTACCTATCATATGGGCATTTGGCGATATAGTGGGTACTTGGGCACTACTCCGCATATGGCGCGCCCGACAGCGTGTCGGCAAGGGCTCAAGTGGTCGCGATGGCTTGGTTGCCGTAGTGTCCCTCCTAAATCCTTACCTCTTTCTGCCGTCTCTAGCACTATCTACTTCCACGTTTGAAAACATGGCAGTACTTCTGACCCTCATGTTCGCTTCCGAAGGTGAGTCCGCTTAGTTGTCAATGAGATATTCGTTCACGTACGTTACATTCCACAGGAAAACCATCGGCAGCCCTCCTGGCTCTTGCGTTCTCTACCCATTTCTCTATATCCACTTTCCTTCTGCTCCTCCCGGTCCTGATGCTGCTCGTTACTTCTCCAGTCTCCCAGCTTGCTTCTCCGCAGGAATTTAGGGGCGATCCTCGAACTGCCCTCAAGTACGCAGGTCAGTTTGTCACATATTGGCTTGTCCTTTTTGGTGCTTCCTCAGTCATGGTCGGGGGAGACTGGGGATGGGTGCGTGAAGCGTGGGGTGCCAGGTTCGTTTTTCACGATGAAGTTTAGATGTGCGTTGTGAACACCCTACCGCGACAGCTTAACCCTCCCGGATTTGACGCCGAACCCTGGATTGTGGTGGTATTTCTTCACAGAGATGTTCGACCATTTCCGCCCATTCTTCCTCATGGTTTTCTCTGTAAGTCCCCAAAATCGAGTTCTTTTTACTTGATTCTCACGCTTGCTCTTCAAAGGTCCACCTCGTGATTTACGTCTTACCGATCTGCATTAAATTCCAGTAAGCTGTTGCCTCGTTCTCTTGTGTTTGTCTCCATAACGTCTTTTAGACACGACCCGTTGTACGCATCCTTCTTACTTGTTGGTATCCTTGGGATCTTCAAGGCGTACCTCACCCTCGCCGACCCTGGGCTCTTCCTGAGCATGTTTGTGCTCTTCCCCGAAGTATACCCATGTACGTTTTCATCCTTCGTCTGGAAACGAAACCTAAGGGTTGTCATTGCTGATGTTAATGTTGATGCATTCATGTATGTAGACCTCCGCCACCCGATCGTCACGATACTCGTGCATACGCACGCAGCGCTCCTTTTACCGCTTTTCCACGCCCTATGGGTAACCGAAGGCAGAGGGAACGCCAACTTTTATTATGCCGCAAGCTTGGTGATGGGTGTAGCGGGCGGGATGGGTGTGGTAGATGCGTGTTTCGCCGGTCTGAGGATCGCCTTTGGGGATATCGCTGAGAGCGAGACAGACAAGTGGGCCGTTGTGCAGGAGTGAACACTTCTTGGGAATGAAATCGTGCACTTGTGATAGATTGCGCGATTCGGTGAGAACTGAGAACTGCGCTGAGGACTCAAAGGGGTATGTTCATTCGACAGAAATGATTAGACAAGAAAACGTGTGGCATATCCAGTCAATCGTATCGCATGCCCCGAGCAACACCTCACTCCTGGCTCGTTGCATTATTTATTCCCTGCGAATCCCACCTCCCTGAGCATGCATAGTTTCGGCACCCTACGAGCTTTTGCTGCCATGTCCACCTGAAGGACCTTCGCCGTAATGTCAACCTAGAGCACCCCCGGCCCCATGGGAATGCAGTTCAGGCTCAACCTGGTGCCTACCCTGTGCAGCCCTACCACGTAGACTATCCAAGATACGGGTATCCTGATAGCGTGACAGCAGCCGTTTGAAGAATCTAGACATCCATCGACGTCAGTTTCACCATACTCCCAAACAGGTGGCTCTCTGATACTTACTCGTACACTCGGACGGACAGATAAATGGGCGTGAGCACAACCACGGCAAGGATCGCCAGTGTTGAGGCCAAGCAATGCTGGGAGGATAGTTACCTCCCCCACCACCTGATCGCGGAGCAGCGTAATGAGGTGGTTCCAATGCTGAATGTGGGGCAGCATGGCGTCCCCGATCGACATGAGACCTTCTTCTGACAGCTCTTCATCGATGGCTTTGATCATCTTGTCGACAATGTTGATCACGTCGGCTGAAAAAAGATGAAAAACACACGGTTCAGCTTCCCACCCCCGCACGAAAGTAATAGCTTACCCCGGTTTGGGGTCCGGATGCGCCACGGCGACGTGTCGGTCTCGTCGATCAGCGTTCCGGATACATACAAATGTTTCAAACTGCCGTATTGCATCGTCTCGCGCGTACGGTCCCATAGTATCTCTGAAATAACGCACCAATTCAGTTCCAACGTCTCCGTAAGATGAGAGTCAACATAGCAGCGGTACGCACCTGGGCACTCCCCTTCTGAACGGCCTTTTTTAGTTCTCTAATGAACTCTTTGTGTGGTTCACTAAGTTCCGTCGCGTCTGATACGAAGGATGTCATGGTCAAATCTCGTTCGAAGCGCCCGGATAAATGTCACTCACCCAGCCCGAAAAGGTCACGCAATATCTGTTGTCCAGGATCAACACCGCGACCCTGTCCATCCGCCGAATCGTGTCTGTCGGGATTCAGGCGGATCAAGGCACTGGCGAGATTGGTTCGAACGTGTGCATCCCAAGTGTCCAGTCGTTCTACAACGTTGGTTGGTGAACAAAATATAACCACAGAAACGTGCTGCCTACCCCCGAGCCGGTTACCTGGATTGTATAGGGCAAGCAATATTTCAACTGCAAGGAGACCAACTAGTAGTCGTTCCTTTTTTCTCGTCAACACCCTGATCCTAGGCCTCACTGCGGAGCATGCAGCTCTGCGGCGTTGCCACTGATTCACTATGGCTTACCAACCGATTTGGGGATAATCACCTTCGGGAATTCATGCCAGGGTCTGTACGCACACCACACGTCCTGGCAGGTCTCATAGACACAAGCCAGTCGACGTCTATCAGATTCAGAGACCTGTTGCTTCCTGGACGTGGAAGGACTGATTTTGGCATCAGAGTATCGAATATTAACCATTGAATTGTCGCAACGGAGACAATGGCAAGAATTATGCGTTACACCGCCAACCCATTTCCATGGGGTGGCGTAGAAGAAGTTGTTATACTGGATTTCAAGTCGTTTGTTGGTGCACTGTCGTATCAGCGTACGGCCCCTGAGAATCCGACGAGCGTCAACGACGACCGGGTACGCACGTGGAGAGTATCCAGGTCGAGTCGGTGGACTGGATCATCTCCAGAATGCACGGATGCAGGTCCCAGTCCGGGTCCCAGTCCTGTGTCGTTGACGCTCACAATACGATACAAGCCCGGGGAGGTAGTCACCAGCGTGCTCTTTGGGGTTGCACACCAGATGGCCAAGTTTCGCCCAGAGCTCCTCGGGGACGCGCGGCCCTTGCAGCTCAGCGTGCCCCTCGTCAGTGTCGCTGGGGACTTTACATTACCCACGGAAGTGGACGCGCGCGCGGAGAAGGATCACCCATGCATGCTGGGACTTGGAAGTGGTTGTGGTTTGCAGGAGGGATCGGGGTTATCGCCCTCGTGCTGTCCACACGCGAACCTGACGTGTTGCTTCCGCTCGTCGTTCGTGCCTTGGAACACACGAGCGATCACCTTGAAGGACTTGATGGACATCGAGGCACATTGTCAATCCACGTCTTTTCTCGCTCGCCTGCCTCCTCATCTTCGTCGGCGGCGACAGTGGGTCGGACGGTGCTCGCCGTCGAGGTGACGCAGCATACATGTCGACTGAGCAAGGATACGTTGCGTGAATTGGACATCGAGAACGTACAAGAATGGCAGGCCTATGTGTGTGGACCAGATGGCTTTGAACAGGTTGTTCTGGGCGCGTTGAAAGATATGGGGGTGGATCCTCGAAAAGTCAGGAAGGAAGGGTTTGTGTATTAATGATGTGGTGAATATGACGGGGGGTACGAGGCATGCGCTTGTTCTCCTTGTTTATCATGGTGGCGTCCTTCAGCCACTGGACAAGTTCAAACCATCAGATTCATCATTGTTATACAGGATGTAAAACATGTGTGTAGCACAAATAAGAGTCCATTGAAAGCAATTTGAAAGCATGCGGCGCGGTTCAACCGAGTACACTTGGGATCCGAATCAGGATAGCAACCGACGGGGTAAAGACACATTCAACAGGTTTCGTGATCAATTTCCCATTGACCGTACACGCCCAAAATCTACAGTTGGAGGAAAAATCAGTCACGTTCAGGGTTTCCTAGAACACACGTACTGATTGGGAGCATTCCTGGGCGCCCGGGAATTGCATATGGTTGAAATGAGCTGGCGTTGTGGCACAGAACTCTCGCCAGTCGCTGTTTTCGGGAACGTTCATCAGGTGATGTGTGATATACTGATGCAGTAGTCAGTCCTGATAATGCACTCAGAGAATCAAGTCTTGCCTTCTTCCCCGACCCTGGTGAAGCACAACCCTGAAATATTTTCAGCGCTACGAATGATAGCTCATTGCAGGCAGAAGACTCGCCTTGTCATTGTACTCAGCCCAGAATGTCGTGCAGTATGGTTCTTGCTGGTTGATCTCCCATCGACCGATCACAACACCAGGGCCCTAATGGGGTGTTAGTCTCCCGAACATCCTTTCAGAAAAAACCACCTACCTTATCTTCGCAGGTCTTCGGTAAATACGAGATTCCATGAACTTCAAGTGGTGTGGCCTTGCATGCGTCCAGCCGATACTTCCAAGCTGTGGGCAGGTTCATGAGTTGTGCGGTATACTCCCTTGTTGCATACGTGATGCATGTATGCGCCTCGACATGGCCCCAAAACATATGGAGCTTCTGGCGCTCTTCATCCTCGCGCTGGTCACGCTCTTCAACCTCCCGCTTCCATCGCTGTCGTTCTCGCTCCCACTCCTCCCTCTGGATGTCGTGCCGAATTATTTCCTCGTCCCAGTCACGATGTATGGCGTGCCTCGTGGCCGTGTCCGGCGGACAATACATGGCATGCATGTATGTCTGATAAACCACGAGTCAGAAGACGAGCACTATGCACCAGCCTCCGACTCCGCGTATACCAGACATGACCGTTCGTGAGCGCTGTGTGTTTCCCGGGAGCAATGGGGCAGCTTCAGACGGCCTAAACAGAGCATGCGAACGGGTGAGAGGTACCAGTGGGGAATAGACAAATGACGCACTGGTAATAAATCACGGGCACTGCGCCACCGCCCGCAGATGTATGGGTACGATAAGGATCGTATGTGTTGCTGGGAGATGTGGTTCGTATCAGGAGAGATGGGGAAGCTGCAATCGGAGGGCCCACCTTTGAAAAATTTTCACCATCTGGGCAATGAGGGGATATAGACTACTTGAACTGGGTAAAATCGCAGGACGAGATCGTTTCTAGCAGTCAAAAGTGGCTTGGTGCGATGTAGGCTGTGAGAGTTGCTGTAGAAAACGCCCGATAGCCACGATTCGAAAGCAGCGCGAGGCAGGTCGAAAAAGGAAAGCTGGTTTCGCCGAGATCACTCACTCAAGTTACTACCTGCGAGTATCCATTCCGCTTGTTTCAGACGCGTTCGAGGTTCTCGACCACGTCAATCAGTAGGTAAATGATTCAATTTACCGCTCCCGTTAAGTAACCAACCAACTTTATAGTCAATGGTGGGACACAACACACATGCAGGCACTCGGAGTCAGACGGTCTGGAACCGGCCTGTATCAGTAACACAAGATGACAATTCCCTGTCCCCACCCCCGCCGTATCACGAGTTGGTACCCCTGATTGGGCTACCTCAGCCCAATACCCGATCGCCTGTGGATCCACTGAGGTCATCGTTGTAAGTATGCATATTGCATATTTGTCGATGGTTCATCATTTTTCAGGCGTTACCCGAACATAAATGAATCATTTAAGATCCTCAAGAGAACTGCATCATGGACGAACACCCGATCTTTCGTCGCGTTCGTGACGTTTATCATCGCCGTGGGCCTCTTCATGTCCACGATGCCAATCACGTATTGTAATGGTCCTGCAGAGCCTCAAGTGCGGGAACGGGCCCGAGAAAAATGGAGCAAGGAATTTATCGAGCACGAGAAACAGGTGGCTGAGCGGGAGGCTGTGAATACCCGGTGGGCGTGGGAGGACGAACGGCGTGCAGCATTGCTTCGCGAGCGGGAGCAAGAAAGCATCCAGCATAAACGGGAGTTGAGGGAGCGTGCGCAACGAGAGGAACGTCAGCGACTAGGTTTGTTTTGGGGTCGTGTGGAGGTACATCAGTGCAAGACTTATGGGACGAGGGAATACACTGCCGTCCTCATGAATCTGCCAAAGAATTGGGGACAGCGTGTGGAGGCATGCAAGGCTACACCGCTCCAGGTTCACGGGGCCACACATCTGCCAAAGGCTTGTGAAGATAGGGTATGTGGCGCTCGATGGAAAATGTGGGGATGATTGACATTATTAGGGCCGTGGCGGTGTCGTTGGTCGATGGGAGATCGATCAGTACGAACCGGATTGCAATACCTATTGGAACTGGTACAAGGACAAGGAAAGCCCTCTCGTCGCATTAATTCAGTATCATCCAGCATGCTGACAATCACACCAGGGTTGCACGTCATCTGGATCGGGAAAGAGAGTAAGCCCCGTCTATTAAACATTGTCCCTTTTGACCGATCATGGCATCAGCGTATCGAGCATTATCTGGAGAATCTGCCAGATGGAGGCGGCTGGCGAGAATTCTGTGCGACGACGCCAGCTCGTTTTCACGGCTTGGAGTTCGCAGGCGCTCAAGAATGCTTCCAATGGGTTCGTATAATCTAGCACATTTCTGGGCACTGCTCATAATCCATGTGCACTCGCAGAACTTGGGAACGTATGGTTACTGGGAGATCGACGATACCAACTGCTGAGAGGATCTCTCCACCTCAATGCGCGTTACCCCTCTTCGCATGTATATGATGGTTTACCTTGATACCACACCCATCTTGTGTTATTCGAATCCGATGGTCATGTCTTACCACGGTGAACAATCATCTCGAGATCAGTCCCTTACTTGCACTCGGTAGTTTGTGTGGGTGTTTACTACGCACGTGTCGCTGCGAGCCTGTTAGGCACTTTCTATGCCATTACTGACCTGCGAACTACATCATTCTGAGAAGCTTTCACTTTGAAGTGTGCTTCCAATGAAAAGCCATACAGCCATCAAGGTTTCCTCATGACCTTCCGAAGTGCTTTCAGTGAGGTACGTTCTTGGTGCATTGTCCTCTTTGATCGACAGCTTATATACAGCACTAGTAGAATGGATTCAAGTTTACCTGACGAAGTCCGTGGAACACATCCATGCCATGTGAGTTGTCTACTTTTTTGTTACAACTTCCTCGAGTATCACGGTGCCGTTGTACGCACATCATTCGTTCTGGCAGGTCTCATAGACACGGGCCACAGGCCGGTTGACGTCTACTAGATTCTGAGACCTGGACATGCGGAAGGACCGATGCTGGCATCAGAACATCGAATAATACATACCATGTGAGTCACCTTGTTGTTCACCTTTTTGTTACGACTTCCTCGAGTGTCGCAGTGCCGTCTGTACGCACACCACACGTTCTGGCAGGTCTCATAGACATGGGTCACATGCACAGGCTAGTCGACGTCTACCAGATTCAGAGACCTGTTGCTTCCTGGACACGGAAGGACCGATTTTGGCATCAGTATTAACCATGGAATTATCGAAACGGAGGCAACAGCAAGAATTTTGTGCTACGCCGCCAACCCATTTCCATGGGGTGGCGTATGCAGACGCTAACGAATGTTTCCAACACGTGCGTTGTGGTATGGGTCCACCTGATTCCAAATGATCTATGCACTTGTACAACCGACATTGTATCCAAAGTCTGCTAATTTCCATGCTGTACGAGGGGTTATCGCTTGCGTACACGTGCCACTTCAAACCCTACTGAGCAAGGAAAATACGAACGATAAACCTGGATCTTTGGAGATCGCTCCGTAGACGCGGTGGAGAAAGGAAAGTGTATTGCACGTAAATACGTATTTACGGACAGAGGGGAGAAAAGGGGGAGAGAAGGGAGAGGTTGGGTGAAGCGCGGAGCGCTAACCGACCCGGAGCGGAAGCCGATACCTGCCGGTGGTGTGAGCTGCAAGGGCGGGTGGGACCGCCTCGCAGGGGATGAAAGGCAGGGGCTTGCGCGCTCAGGGCCCCAGGGGGGCGAGCTGGGAGGCGCCGAAATGGACGATTGAGGCTGGGTGTGGAGAGGTGGGTGCGACGAGGACGAAAGGGGTGAGGCCGACCGGCGTGTTGGTGGCACGAGAGAGAGAGAGAAAGTGCCACTTAACGCCGCTCGTCCGAAGACTTAACACTGACTACGATCGTGCCTCACGGCGTCACAGTGTGACAAAAACAGTGACATGTGTCTTTCACTGACAGTCAGCGTCATCGATCTCCCAGTGGCCATACGTTCCCAAGTTCTGCGAGTACGCACAAACTGTTTAGTGTTCCCAGACAATTCAAGTTACAACGTACGAGTTGGAAACATTCCTGGGCACCTGAGAACTCCATCCCATGGAAACGAGCTGGCGTTGTGGCACAGAATTCTCGCCAGCCGCTCCCCTTTGGAAGATTTTCGAGGTAATGTTCGATGCGCTGGGGTGTGACGGATAAAAATCATGCAAAGTTGACAAGGTTTATAGCTCACCCGTTTCCCCGATCCCGGAGACGTGCAGCCCTATAGCGATCGTCAGTTTTGGCGTAACAACGAATCTATAGGTCGCGAAATGACTTTCCTTGTCCTTGTACCAGTTCCAAAACGTTGCACAATCCGGTTCATGTTGATTAATCTCCCATCTTCCGACGACGGCGCCAGGGCCCTAACAAGACGTCAATCCTCGGAGTCTCCTCTAGTTAACATCACCTACCATATCTTCACAATTCTTTGGGAGATACGAGACCCCGTGGACTTCAAGCGGTATAGCCTTGCATGCATCCACTCGATGCTCCCAAGTTGTGGGTAAGTTCATGAGCTGTGCAGTGTACTCCCTGGTTGCGTATGTGGTGCATGTATGCGCCTCAATACCACTCCAGAACATGTTGAGTTTCTGGCGTTCTTCCTCCTCGCGTCTCCTGCGCTCCTCCTCGATTTGATCATGGTCTTCGACTTCACGACGCCACTTTTGTCGCTCGTTTTCTCGGCGTTGATTTTCGCGGCGTTCCATCTCCTCGCACTCGTGCGTATGCTTCTCCACCTCCTGGGCCCACTCCTCCCGGATCCTCTCCTGGCGCTCTTCTTCTTTCTGCATCCTACGTGCAACTTCCTTCTCGTATTCATGAACCTCATGAGCCCACTCCCCCCGGATCCTCTCCTGGCGCTCTTGTTCTTCCTGCATCCTATTTGTAACTTCCTTCTCATGCTCTTGAGCCTCGTGGTCCCACTCCTTCCGAACCCTCTCTTGACGTTCTTGTTCTTCATGTACCCTGCGTGCAACTGCTTTCTCGTATTCTTCGACCTCGCGCACATGCCTTTCAAACTCTTGAGCCCATTCCTGTCTTACCCGTTCTTGACGTTCGTCTTCTTCCCGAATCCGACGCGCCACGTCCTTGTCATGCCATTCTGTCTGAAGCTTCCACTTCTCCTCCATGGTGTCGTGTTCCTGTTTCTCAAGCCGCCATTCTTCTCGCAAGAGATTGTGTTGCGTCCCTTCCTTCTCCCATTGGCGACGAATGGCGTTCATGGTCCATGGATATAAGGGACAGTTAACAAAGTGCATGGATAAGTTAACAACGAAGAAGAGGGAGACCAATAAGGCGAGTAGGCCGTATGTGATCAACTTGCGTCTATCTTGGGATATCGTGCGTCGTGTTTTCCCAGGCAGCAACGGGGTGCTTTCTTCGGATGATGGCCTGATACGAATGGTGACCATCGAATGGGCGGGATTCTCACAAAGCGAATCGCTCTAAAAGAGGACGTACGTATAGGCAACCAATGGACCTGCCGACGAACTACCTTCCGACTCTGGCCCGTGCCCATGAGACCTGTATCTGTATGTGCAAAGAGAGTGCCGTCACGTCATCATAAATTGCGACGATGGGTAAACACAAGATAAAACTTACCGGGACATATTCCCTCAGAAAATCAATCGTAGTATGCACTTGAAAAACGTGGAATGTATGTGGCGTATCGATCAAAACGATAAAGACTCGACGATGCACCCGCAGTGCACACACCCGCACTGAAAAGCAACCACCACGATTCGGGAGCGTTGGGTGGCTTTTCACTGAGAGCGTACTTTGAGTTGAACGTTGCTGTGGAAGCCACCCGCAGCTGAGTTGAGGGCGTCTTCGAAGCGACTTTGCTGGAGCACGAGGCAAGGTCGAAAAAGGAAGGTGAATAGGAACACTCGCACAGCGTCGCTGCGCGGGGTAAGCACTGACTTCCGGTATTCACCGACGCAGGGATGCGGAAATTGATTTCACGACAAGACTCATCAACAAACTATGCGCTACAATTGTAGGTGACAGGTTTCTTTTTTTGTTCGGAAGAGAAGTGGTTGGAAACCGACACTGGTTCAGAAGAGGGAATAGTGCTCTATTTCTATTTCCGTGTCGATCTATAGAGATGCTCACAGGATGAAACTAGTCAAGCTCGTTGAAGTAGGACCCCCCCCGCGGTGTTTATTTTTTAAGATGACACAAGGACGTCGACTGACATTGAATCCAAAATACAGATCCATATGTTCTGGCAGAGCATCTATGATCGTGCAATGACGTGCATGCACCCCTCAATTGAAGGGCTCCGAAGCGCAAATAAGCAACAAACAAGCAATATCCTCCATATGATCGGAACGACCGTCATCTGAATTCAAAATGTTAGGTGCGGCTTCATTGGTAGACTACGCAATACCCACAACATCGCAAAGTATCACGAGGCATCATGCATCTACTTGAGATTATTCCCGACGTCACACAAGCATCGCTGGAGGGACCACAACAGGCAAATCGTTGTCAGCGGTCACGCGTCTGGATGCCGCAACCGAGAGTACTGAAACACAAGTACACACTTGACTTTGGCTCCGATAAGCTGATTGAGATATGAACCTGAGTGATGTCAATTCATGCGCCCATCAAACGTGCACACAAGAGGGCACCCACAAATGCGTATCGGTTACAGTGTCGGTGGTCGGAGCTGACGGCCACGTTCCCTTGGACAAAATGATTGCAAAAGGAAAAAATGTCGGAGGGCGACAAGAGGAGGTCGACGTGGGTGGGTTCGTCCGTGATAAAAAATAAACTTGACGGATGAACGGCATGCAGACGGATAATCTCCATTGCCGACATCTTCAACTCAGAGTCGTCGGCGAAAATACTATTGGATGGGCATGTCTGTTAGTGTCACGCCAAGGGTGAGGGTACCTGAACTTGGCAAACACGTCGAATAAAATCGACGTTGGTCGTAGGTCCCGGACGTAATCAATCGCCCTGCATCGAGCAAATCAGACGACAAAGTGTTCATGTCGACCGTTCTGGCCCGAATTCAATCATCAACATACCTGCAGCACATGGGCGGACAAATGATTGCTTGATCAAACCTTTAATATGGCCCACTCGCATGGACTTTACGGAGATCAGAATTGTTAGGATTGCAAAAAGTTGAACCGTTTGTGCGGTGTGGCGTAGAATTTTTGTTTATCCATTATCCATGAACAAGATGATTATTCAAAGAAGAGGTAAGCCAAATGTTGTTCGTCAGTAAAGGGTCCCCGTTGAACGTGAGCTCCGACATCAACCTAGTGACTCAGAAAGTGGCCCCAGACTTTTAATTCGTACCTGAGCATTGTTCCTGCCTTCGGCCTCTGGGTCGTGTCATAGATGAGAGGGACTAAGAAAAATTCTAGGAATGACTAGAAATACAAACCTTGCCTCTACAGATTGCAGCATATCTACAAACGAGTGCCGCATATATGATCGAAATTCATGAAAGCAGTGTTCACTGGCAGCTGGGCATCATCGGTCCTCCAGCGACCCTGCAAGCACACAAATCGTTTGGAATCAAATGGACGCACGTTTTGGAAACATTCGTCAGCGTGTGCATACGCCACCCCAAGGGAATGGGTCGGCGTCGTAGCGCAGAATTCTTGCCACTTGTCTCCATTTGGGAGTTTCTATGGCTAATATTCAATACTCTGATGCCAGAATCGGTCCTTCCGCGTATCCAGGACGTCGACCGGCCTGAGGCCCATGTCTATAAGAGAATGTGTGGTGTGCGTACAGACGGCACCGTGACACTCGAGGATTCCGCGGACTTCGTAAAATCGAGTCCGTTCTACTAGTCCTGTATATAATCTGTTGATGGGTCAAAGAGGACAGTGCACCATGAACGTACCTCACTGAAAAGCACTTCGGAAAGTCAGGAAGAAACCTTCATAGCTGTCTGGCTTTTGATTGAAGTACACTTCAAAGTGGAAGCTTCTGAGAAAGATATAGTTCGGAGGTCAGTAAAGGAATACAAAGTGCCCAACAGGCTTGCAGCGACACGTGCGTAGTAAACACCAACACAAATCACCAAGTGTTACTAAGGGACCGGTGACTATTCATCATGGTAAGACATGACCATCGGATTCGATTAATACAAGATCGGTGTCGTACAAAGGCAAACCATCGTGTACATGCGAAGAGAGGTAACGAGCATTGAGATGGAGGGATCCGTTCAGCAGTTGATGTCGTCGATCTCCCAGTGACCATACGTTCCCCAGTTCTGCAAGTGCACATGGACTATGAGCGGTGTCCAAAAATGTGCTAGATTACACGAACCCATTGGAAGCATTCTTGAGCACCTGCGAACTCCAACCCACGAAAACGAGCTGGCGTCGTCGCACAGAATTCTCGCCAGTCGCCTCCTTGTGGCAGATTCTCCAGATAATGCTCGATACGCTGATGCCATGATCGGTCAAAAGGAACAATGTTTAATAGACAGATCTCACCCTCTTTCCCGATCCAGACGACGTGCAACCCTGATGTGATTGTCAGCATGCTGGATGATACTGAATTAATGCGACGAGAGAGGGCTTTCCTTGTCCTTGTACCAGTTCCAGTAGGTATTGCAATCCGGTTCGTACTGATTGATCTCCCATCGACCAATGACAACGTCACGGCCCTAATAATGTCAATTATCCCCACATTTTCTATCGAGCGCCACGTACCCTATCTTCACAACTCTTTGGAAGGTGTGTGACCCCGTGAACCTCGAGCGGTGTAGCCTTGCATGACTCCACACGCTGTCCCCAATTCATTGGCAAATTCATGAGGACGGCAGTGTATTCCCTCGTCCCATAAGTCTTGCACTGATGTGCCTCCACACGACCCAAAAACAAAGCAAGTCGCTTGCGTTCCTCTTCCTCTCGTTGCGCACGCTCTCTCACCTCCCGTTCATGCTGGATTCTTTCTTGCTCCCAATCCCGAAGCAATGCTGCATGCCGTTCGTCCTCCCACGCCCACCGCGCCTTCACAATCTCCCGTTCAGCCACGTGTCTCTCGTGCTCGAAAAACTCCTTGCTCCATTTTTCGCGGGCCCGTTCCCGTACTTGAGGGTCAGCAGGATCATTACAATACGTGACTGGCATCGTGGACACGCAGAGGCACACGGTAATGATAAACGTCACGAACGCGACGAAAGATCGGGTGTTCGTCCATGATGGAGTTCTCTTGAGGATCCTAAATGATTCGTTTTTTAGGGAAACGCCTGGGCAACGACGGGACATCGCCAGTATGCAAGACGCAGGCTTACAACGGTGACCTCGGTGAATCCACAGGCAATTGGTTAGGTTGAGGTAGCCCAGTCGGGGGTACAAACCCCGGATACGGCGGGGGTGGGGACACGGAATTGCCATCTTGTGTTGATTCGGGCCGGTTCCAGACCGTCTGACTCTGAGCGCCAGCATGCCTCGTCGCGCCATAGCTGGCGCGTGTGTTGTGTCTCACCATTGATATCGATGATGATAAACTTCAATATTAATATTGGTTCGTTAACGGGACCCGTGGCGTCGGAGAATAGACCATATACATACAGGTCGACGTGGTCGAGAAGAATGCGTCGGAAACAAGCGGAATGGATACTCGGAGGTAGTAACTTAAGTGAGTGGTGGACTCGTTGCTGTGTGGTTCAAGGTGTGGTTTCGCTCGGATGTTACCGAACATCATACCAACAACCGACACTTAGCTTATGTAACAAAACATTCCCACAACACACCCTAACATACCGCGGACAAGCAAAACTCCCGCTGTATCTCACTACGTGGCAAATTTTGAATTGGAGAACTTATCATCGTTTGAAACATTGACATTTGACGTGCCACTTTACCCTGGAATGTGTTCGTATCTGATTGGATTATCTTGGGGCCCCGCTCATTGGGACTTGAGCTTGGACATGGGTTGGGGCTACTCCAACACCGCACAGCGTATGCAACTGCTCCACCTTGGGACAAGCCTCCGCTTATACTCGGTCGGCT
This sequence comes from Hortiboletus campestris, assembly GCA_038090935.1. Taxonomy (NCBI): domain Eukaryota; kingdom Fungi; phylum Basidiomycota; class Agaricomycetes; order Boletales; family Boletaceae; genus Hortiboletus; species Hortiboletus campestris. The sequence goes on from JBBPNN010000035.1 coordinate 62,298, forward strand.
CCATTGAGGTCAGTCCTAGTCATAGGCCAACTGATTGACTCGGACGCTATGAGCTGACGGGTCACCTCGGGATTCTCATGAATGAATGTTGTTAGCGACAATGATGTAAGTGGCGGAGGTGGTCAACTTTTTAGAATGGTCGGGGTGAAGTTCATATATAGTCTGCCATTTGCTCATGCGCTGCTCCGGATTCCTTATGCTGGTACACGGAGAACCAGAGGACTGAGTCTGTCAAAGTGAGCATGCTCTACCGTTGAATGGGTGCATTGTTCCAGAATCCAGACATTCACGCTCTTAATCGCAGTTCTCATGGATACGGGGAAACCGATCTACGCAGATTCGCTGTATCTCGATGTTGCGGTCTCACGCTATCCATGAATGCGTCGCCTCCATCACATAGGCGATGTCATTCGTGAACCGCGGGGGGCGGGGTAGTTGGTAGCCCATGGGACACTCCGCGCTTGCCACCGGGTTGGCTACGCAACCTAATTCCTTCGTTGGCCTAACGGAGAACTCTTAATTGCTGTGGCGAGGCAGTTGGTCAAAGGAGGCACTATCACAGGGAATGGTGACGTGGTCAATGCAAGGACGAAGTGACATCTCGTGCACAAGCTCCGGAAACCCTGGCCCGGGGAAGGCCGGTTGATGTTAGTCCATCAATCTCTTGCACCAAAGACTTTGTCAAGTTATTATTGTGATGCAATTCAATTTTGCGTACCACCCTGCGGGACAGATACAAAGGCAAGTTGATGCAAGAGAAGAAATTAAAGTGTTGTCTGACGCAAATGTGCAGGGCAGTCGAAAGATACGCTCGTCCGCAAGCCTAAATCACTTTGGCACAACTTTCTCACTTGTTAGATCCGTAACAACGGGCATGGAGTCAACGCAGGTCCGGGTAGGGTCTAGTTATGCATATTGTAATACATGGTCGAATATGGAGCACTTTATTTCAACTTATACCACAGCCTTATCGATTCTGATCGTATCGTGCCACGTCAACATTTTTGGCGTCACGCGCTCAATCTTCGCGGTCAGCGTCTGCGTATGTGCAGCGGAGTTAGCGGTGGGGGCTCACCTCGCTGCGAAAAGAGCGGATCAACACAGCCCAGGAACGAACCAAAACTTGGTGGTCGCCGCATAGGCCTCCCACTCTGTACCAAACAACTTTTGAAGTTCCTTGTCCTCGGCGATCGCACGACTGACGCCCACCGAAAGCGTCCACATCCACCACGCAGTGCACAGGTACAGCGATCCGATGGGTCCTAGGACGCTGCACTCCACCGCCAAGCTCCCAGCGGTCAAGTGCGAGAACGCGAGACCGACGACGATGAGCATGGATCCGGTGTAAGATGGGTGGCGAACGTAGCGGTAGGATCCGGACGTCACTAGCCTGTGACCAGGGAGGATGCTGAGGTCAAAAGTGAAGAACTGGCCGAGGTCTCGGAAACACTGGATACGGATGAGCACCCCAACGATGGTCATAAGTACTCCTGTCAGAAACAGGGGTGTGACGATGTGAGACCGAGGGTTTGGACATATGGCTGTATCCACACGGGCGGATAGCGGATAAAGATTTGCTCCGAAATAGTGGTTGAGTGCATAAATGGCCTCAAATGCAGCGATACACCACAAAAGAATACTGTGAAGCTGTGATCATCTCGAGGATTAGTCCAGCAAACAAACAGAACGCAAAATTACCTTGAAGACCAAGGGGGCTATTTGCAATACGTATGGCTCTTCAGTGTGATACCGTCCCTTCTCGGGCGTCTTGTTAGGCGGCAAAAATGCCCGATGATTGCTCAGTGCCTGAACGAGGACGAGGGCAGCGCGAATGAAGAGAGACATGGCAAGGAGCAACTGAGGGTGTCAACTGGGCTGTACTGCATGAGCGGACTGGTCGACAGCCCTTTTATGTGGCCCCGGAGAGAACAGTAGTGTGACATCACAATTTTAGCGAGGGGAGACGGATGCAGGACATGATCGACGCCCGTGCCCACCCGTGTTCGCAACCCCCGTACCCACGCACGTCATGACCCGATCTTCCTTGACCCGCGAGTTGACCATAATGAGTTACCGAGGTACCCAAAACCCACCACAATTCCTAGAGATACCAAAAGGAAAAGATAACCAAGCGTATCATGGGGTCAGAGAATTGTCCTTTCTTTTACAAGGTCTTCTTAATCGAATATGCCTCAGAGGAAGATGGTGTTCGCGGTGGACTACCTGTACCTTCACCTCGTGGAAACAAGGAACTCCCGGGGTACAGAGACCCTTTGCGTTCGTCCGCGGACAGAATGTCACCAAGAACCAAAGTTGGCAATCTCGTGGATACATAATGGGTCCGGGGAATCCAGAGCACACGTGCAGTGTAAGGCTGTAGCCGTTCGGGATGAAAACGCCGTACAAGAGAGGGCGGTTGAGCAAGCGCCGCGGTGATCAGAGCCTGTTTCAAATTGCAATAGCTCCAAATAGGCGGGACGAATGGAGCCGACTTGTGCATGTCAACGTCAACTAGTCGAGAACGACAATAAAACGTTCATCACCTGTCGCTGCGAGATATCGCCAGTATTATCCAAAGGAATTGATACGATCTTATCGATCGGTAGATCGAGCCGTAGACTGTCATTGAGGATGACGAATACCATGGGATACTCCGAGTGGCTTGGTGGAGTATCATAAACTTGAAGTTTGACACTAGCTATTCGCACCCAGTCAATTTACCGTAAAAATGAAGTAGTGGGAATAACGACGAACGGGGGATGGAACCAGCGTTTCAGCCTGGTTGATGGATGTACTACTACTAGCATATGTGGCCATTGAATGTGACTTGCACCAACAACTTCATATAAACGGCAATGCATTCTTGAATGCTTGCCTTCGCCTCTACCGTTGGCAATGTCTAAAGCCGTGGAGGCAGGATGGTCTCCTTCATCCTGGAAGTCAAATCATGCCGCCCAGGTGGCTGAATCCCGTCGTTCGCAGTGGAAAGCCACAGAGCTCAATTCCGCGTTTTTTCTTCACAGGCGGTACACTACCCAGACTTGGAACACCTCTCCAGGTTTGCTGCATTCTTCGTCCTCTATCCACACCGTCGTAATTTCCGGTGACAGCGTGCTAGTGAAAATCAATACCCTGCCTCCTCTCGTGACGCCATCCGAAGTTCTTTTCGTTATTTTAACCAAGCTATCCGGGGGCGCTAATAGTCTTCAAATTTTTAGATCGAGCGATTGCGTTTCCAGCTGGCAGCAGTACAACGAAATGAAGCGTTTCTTCTTCACGCAGGAGACTGTGCAGAGAGCTTCGATGCATGTACACAAGTGCGTATCCACACGTGTTTGTCCGTTACTCAATACGCAACGTTGTCCCAATCTGACAGCAAAACATATCCGCAAAAATCGGATTGATCCTCTCCTTTTCTCTCATATTGATTTGGGGTGGCCGTCTGCCCGTGGTATGTCAAAGATTCATTATCATGATGCTCCATATCTACATCAGTCATTCTCACGAGATGTCAACAGATACGCGTCGGCCGTATTGCGGGGCAATACGCCAAGCCGAGGAGTAGCGGCACAGAACGAATCGGGAATAAAGAAGTTCTCAGTTTTCGGTGCGTTTGACTTTCCTGAACAGGCAGACCGTTCATTCCGAGCATTGTATCAGGGGTGACAATGTCAACGGGTAAGTCTTTCTATCCCTGAACATCGTCGTTATCTTGTCCTCGAATTATCTGCCTGTCAGATTGGACCCGAATGATAGAACGCCGGATCCGCAGCGACTACTCAGGTTAGCCTCAATACGGGAGCGTTGTGCTGTCTGTCTCACATAGAAGTAGTGCCTATTTCCATTCCACAGCGACCCTCAACTATGTTCGCGGGCTGCTTACTTCAGGATTTGCCTCCCTGCATCATCCACGGGATTGGTCGCTTTCCCACGTTCGCTCGCCTTCCCTTCGGTTGGTGCCACGGACCACTTTAGCCTTTTGCACAGCTGATCGACATTTCGTAAAAATATCTAGGAGTGAATTTGAGAAAATCACAGAAGGTCTTTCCGACGCGTTAGACTTTAGCCGCACAATCGGTGTTGATTCAGGCAAAGAGAGTGTACCTTTTGAACGCGGTGGCGGTCGGGGTGTTCTCGGCGAAGTGGATTTCTACACCAGGTTCGTCGAACAATATTACGTGGACATCATGGAAGACATTGACATTTTGGGGTCAAGTCATGAGGGCCTCATGCTTGACTATGAACAAGCACTCACCCGTGAGTTCCCGCTTGCAGGGTCGCCGTCTGGAGCACCGCAAGAGACAGGCTATTATAATACGTCTGCACACTTTTTGTGGATCGGTGATCGTACCCGACAACTTGATGGTGCACATGTCGAGTATTTTCGCGGCATCCGCAACCCGATCGGGATCAAAGTTGGCCCAACGTTGGGTAACGAAGAGTTGACCCACTTGCTCGACAGTGAGGGATGCCATCCATTTTCTCCGCCGAGTTCCTAACCATCACCCACCCTCCCCCCTTTTTTTCCACTCTGTCATCGCAAGTCGTCAATCCCAACAAGGAACCCGGTCGCGTCACACTGATTACACGCTACGGCGCCGGGAAGGCAAGTTGTTCCCGCTTGACTCTCCATACAGTTCTTTCGTAGCATCGTATCTGATGCCTTTCTCTGATTTCAGATAGAGAACCACCTTCCGGGCCACATCCAAGCCGTCAAGGCAACCGGGCACCCGGTCGCCTGGGTGTGCGACCCCATGCATGGCAAGTGCGTTATTAATAGTCCCCTTCTCCAGTTGCCCGAGGCTGACGGGGCCCGGGTTTCAACCCGCAGCACGCTCACATCTGGAACGGGTCTCAAGACTCGCCATTTCGGGACAATCATCAGCGAACTGACGTCCTGCATCAATATTCACACCGCCTGTGGTTCTCGCCTGGGCGGTGTCAGCCTCGAATTTACGGGCGAACTCAACGATAAGGGGTTCAGCGTCACCGAGTGCCTCGGTGGTAGTATGGAACTCAGCGAGGAGGAACTCGGGTTGAGATACCAAGTGCGTTATTCGTTTGTGTTTTTTTTCTTAGCGCTTTGCCTTTTGAACGCTTGTTCTGATCCCAAGCATATCCTATTCAGTCTTTCTGTGATCCCAGACTTAATTTCGAGCAGTCGTTGGGTGAGTCACGGAACGAATGATTGAGGACCCCTTGTCCGCTCACTCACACACGCTCGCATTCCTACAGATGTTGCTTTCTTGGTGTCCAAGTACTTCAAAGAAGCACGTCGTGGAACAACAGGAGAGAACAACAACATATATACTGCGCTCGGAGGGAGGAAATAGCTCTGATCTTGATTTGAAAAACATGGATCTATCGGAATATACGGAACGCCGAAATTGTATGACACTGTTGCACGTGTTGTATGCATGCGCGTTCCAGATCGAAAGAGAAAGGGATGGGAAGTACCCCCTGCCCAGAACACGGGCCCACCGTGCGACCCTTTTTCCCTTATCATGAGAGATCGAAACCTGCACCTGACGAAATCGCCTGGAGCAACTTTTCGTGGAGTACTTTCTCACTCTTGTACCTCGGAAGCTGGACAAACATGTGTATCGTCAGCGCGAAGAAAGCAAGAGCGAGGGGATAGTCGAATTTGGTTCACCTTTAATAGGTTGACACATGTGCTTGACGTAGGCAAGCGGTGTTCGTCACTTCCAGCGTCCCGAATTGCAAAGCACGGATTCAGTTGCTTGAATCCGCTGGATGCATCCTCCGTCAATAATACCTCAACGATTAGCACACAACCGGTACCACTCACAGCAGCGGTGGTCGGCTACAGCTCGTGACAAAACGTAAAAACGCCCGCCTCTGCTCCTGGTCGAAGCTCTCCAGGACCTGGAGGGAGGGAGAAAAGGTGTTATTTTTATCCACGTTTCAGAAAAGACGGAAGTTTTTTTTCTCCCCGTTCTTTGACCTACCCTCCAGAATGCTTGGATGGTCGGTTCCTCGTTGTCATAGAGCCCGCCATAATTGGTGTGTTGTCTTAAATCGTCCAGATCCACGGGGGCGTTCACGCCACCCAGAAGAATTTGTAACTCTTGTTGATTGAACATGCTAAACGGAGCGACCAGTCAGCCCTCTCCCCATTCCTCTCCCCCGTCTACCAATAACGACGACGAATCTTCGGAAACGCACCGCAGCCATTTGGGGTCTATCATTTCCGAAAGACCTTCGAAGAACGCTTCGCTCTGCAGCTTTATCTGCTTGCTCAGCCTGTAGTGGGAAATAAGGTATATGTATTGGAGCCTGTTTTCTCGCGTCACGGGCACGTTGCTTCCGTTGGGGATGAGGTCGACGGCTTTCGCGACCCCGAATTCTATATCGAATCATTGAGAAACTCGTTTGTAGAATAAACATATTTGGAGCATGCAAGACCCACCATCGGTGGCAACAGTGAAATTCAATGACAGATCCTCCATATTGCCTGTGTAATTCTTGAGGAAGACGAGGCCTTGATAAAGATCCGGATCCAAAGATGCAAGATCATCGAGGAAGCTTTGCTTTCCGAGCCACTGCACTGACGATCAGCCTACTCGCTCGTGAAGAGAAAGTCATCCATCCAATATCTCACCTTCGCAAGGAAAAACCCAGCAAATGCTACTTCAACCAGAATACCCTCGTAAAGCGCCTTTCCTAGAATGCGACCGATGAACCGATACCAATTGAGGCTGTGTGCTGGACACCGGGGTAAAAGGAAGAGAACGTGAGCATCTTAAGAAATGAATGGACCGAGGACCGAGGACCTACGCTCCGTAGCATATGAGTGAGGGTTGGGATAAAGTTCATTTTTCTTGTTCGCAAGCCACAGTCCACGATCCGTGTCGAAAACTTCCTTGCATAAGGAGGTGAAGAACTCCTTGAACACCCCTCCGCCGTCGATGCCAGCCCTTGATCACAACGCGATCAGAATGCCCGAACGCTAAGGGCTCTACAAGTGAATGCAACTCACTCTGGTTCTCCAAATTGATCGATAAAGGTGATGCTGATCGGAGATCGAAGGTCAATGTCTGAGAGTCGATCGTATCCATCCTGTGCGATGTTAGTTCGCCTAATAGATACCTCCATCCTGCTTCTCGGCGCAAAGTGGTCAAAACCTCTATTCGTTGTGTCACTCTGCACAAATCGACGGAAAATGAGCACCCGGATCTCAAATGGTATAGCAAACGGAATGTTGTTGAGCACCCCTAACCGCGGAGACAACCGAGAAAAATGGGTCAATTGACGACGTGAGGTGGAGCGAGGGACTGAGTCGTCGACTTGTTGCTCCTCATACCTGAGAGAACGCAATTGGGTTCGATGAAAACACGTCAGGGAGTGGCACGCACACAGCTGCCTCTACAAACGAGTTCATGTCGATTTGAGAGTTCACGTGCCAATGGTCTTCGGGCATGAACGGTCTTCGGGAGCTATGAAAGAGGTATCAGCGGTGCTTAGGTAAAACAAGTATATCAGCCGCACTCCCGTGCATGGATTCCCTGTAAGCACTTGGTTATCCTGTCACGTACGCCCTCCCAAGAAAGGTTGAGTCCAGGAGCCGTCGAGTCCTGGATTTTTGCTTGGTCCTCTCTCCAGTATAACGTAAAGGCAATGTTGAAGAGGGTACGGGAGAACGGAATGAGCTCGTTCAGGGTGAGTGTGGTTCGAGAACCAAAGAACTCGTCATCGCCCATCGTAAGGAGTGATTGGGTGTATAAGTCGGTAAGAAGAAGTAAGGGTGGCCAGTATGGCGCAAGAGAGGGATCTAAAATCGATCAATGACAAGTGGTTAAGAGACACCTTGGATAAATACCCATGAGTGACGAAAGATTCTCGTCACGACCAAGGGCTGTTGTTCGGACGTACTCGCGGTATATTTCGCGCACGAGACCTCCGCCACCATACAAGAGTAGGGTGGTGAGTACTTTGTCTTTTCTGGAGGGCCAGACGAGATTAAGGCTCAGGAGCATCGAAACCAAGTCTGAGAGTAATTCCGGGTGCTGCTGCGCAGGTTTCAGAAGAGAATTTATGTGGGTCGGAGAAGATAGAATTTGCAGGCGCTTCTGGGTCCGTGAGTCGAGGGGAGGAAGAGCGGATCGCGCGATGTCATTAGTGGGGCGATCAGAATCCGAGTCGCTGTCATCTGCCCATGATGCTGGAAGTGTTCGAGAGTCCTGGGGTAGTGGGGGTTCCAAGGCGTGGGGTGGTAAGACGTTCAACAAAGCAGAAAGAAGTTGTAGGTAAGCTTTCAGCGATGCTACAGGGAGAGTGGTATAGCGCGGAGGGGTAAATGCCAGGAGATTCGCCACGATGTTGATCTGTGACGATGTGGAGGTTACGGAAATGATGCTGGGGACACATGATGATAGTACATGGAGATGCGCAAGAGGAAGCTGTCCAGATAGCTCTGAGAGTGACGTGAGAGGGATGCGATAAGGAAGTAAGGGAATTGCAAAGATATGCGAAACCAAACCCTCGTAGGACCGGGCAAATAACTCGGATGACGGCGAAAAGTGAGTGAGTGGAAGATATAAAAGTTTCACCAGATACGGCAGTGATGGGTTGTTCTTGTCCTCGGGTGCCTGTGGAGAGGTGAACTATCGAAACTGAAAGAGGTAAAGGTGACAGACAATTGTCGATATAGCACGTCCAAGGTGTTGGTAGACACCATTCTGCACGAGCCATTGCGATGTACGCAATGATAAATCATTCCCGGATGGACCGAGATGCCTTGCAGCTAACGACAGATCCAGAAGTTTGCACAAGACCTGGAGATGTGGCACTGCAGCAGGAACACTGAAAGACCATCAAGCATACAGCGCCTATGCCATATTAGATAGACTTACCCTGCTCTGCTTGATAGGGAATGGAGCAAGAGAACAGAAACGCGACACAGAAGAGTTATCCAATGATCGCGATCAGGACCCTGCGCAGGTCCAAACAATAGCGCTGTAGCACTCGAGTATGAAAAGACTACCACACACCATAGGAGAATGGTCCTACCATCATCCTGGGATATTCTCTCAGACCACAGACTGAGAAGCTCTTCATCCTGCCCAACGAGCACGAGACATCGCAGGGCTGTGAGACCAGTGACTTGCTCTTGAAATATCCGACGCAACTGTTGTCGGACGTGCCGAGCTTCGCATGCGCCACGCCACCATGCCTGTATTCGGATCGCACTCTCTTCTCGTTTGCGTTGCGCTTCCCGCTCCATTCTTCGAGCTCGTGCTTGGTATAAGATCGCCGCCTGGGATGATACAGAGGTGGACCCTCCCAAGTTGATCTCGCGCCGCCTACGCTCATCTCCAAATAACGGAAGCATTTCACCTTTTCGTCGATACGCAGCCGGAAGTAGCTGGCTTTCAAGAATAGTGGTGAGCGACACAAAGAACGAAGTGACTACGTAACCCTAACCCCGCCTCCTATAATATAGGTACTGTTACATAAGCATGCTTGTGTAGCACGCTATTTCGTTGGACTTGCTGCAAGTGTTGTCAAATTGATTAAACCCATTTAGTTGCTGCTGGCACACAGTCGCTACTAACAATGATCGATTTCGTCAAAACCATTGCATTCAAATTGCAATCAGCCTACGACGTTTGCCTCTGATCGTCTTCTCTTCTGTGGACCACATTGAGTGCTTGTATTCCATACGCAACAGTTCCCGCGTCCAGCGGCTCGTCACAAGAAAGCCTCTTGTATGTCATCCAGCAAAGTACAAAGAATTTCTACACCTTAGATCTCAACACAGAAAGATCGAAGTTCAATTTCAAGACCGTCGTCAACAAATGTAGCCAAGTACTAGTATAAGACTGAATGGTAGTAATACTAGACTAACGGATTGAGGCGTCGTGGAGTAGGAGGCTTGAGAGTTGAACTGCGTGCACCGTCACACCAGGGGATGCCGAAGTGTTGCGGTCAACTTGAACGCGCTTTCGTTGGATCTGCATGACAGTGGTGCTGTCACCGTGGCAGCATTCAACCGGGTGGTAGCTTGAAATTGGGCGCATAGATAGAGCAGCATCGACTGTTGAAGTGCATGACGATCAAGTAAATTTCCAATTCGCTATGGCCGAACATTTCAAACGTAATGTTGCCAGCAGGACTGGCGCCACGAGCGTGTCCCGCAAGATCATTAGAAGCGTCGTTGGGGGCGGTGGCATTCAAGTCGGACAGTTGTGAGCGGAGAAGGGCATGGATGCAACTGGCGGCATTGGTATTGAGTGCGATCGTGTTGCTCTCGTTGCATAGTTGTTCCAGATCTGTAATATGCCTTCAGGTGCTCCGGAAGCTGTGTAACGTCAGAAATGCACCTGCTGTCTGTCCTTCGACATCGTTCGTCGCCGCCCGTTTCTGAGGCGGTCAGCCATCTTTGCGTGGTCGGCCAACGTTCCTGGCTGTTGGCTTTTTCTTCTTTTGGCCATCCCGGCTTTCGCTTTTCTGGTGGCACTTTCATGCACAGTGTTTGAGGTGATTTGCTGACTCAGGCTGCGGTGGTGGGTTCGTGCCGGAAGTTGCGCGCTGCGTCGTGAACCAAGCGACACACGGCGTGGGATACTCCTGCCCATATCAGTAAATTGTAACTCAGATTAGGCTCAGGCGAATCTATAGGTTTCCCGCGCATCAATGTGCGCAGACTGCCGTCGAACTCGAACTTGCATTGGGACACCCTGTCCGTATCAGCAATTTGCGACTTAGATTAGGTTTTCAATCTCGGACTAGGTTTCAAACTCGGGCCCAGTAGGACCTTGCCGCCACGTTCCATGTTCGGACTCCTTTGCCTTGAAATCAACCGGACGTTGCCTATCATGAATGGCTACTTATATCAACATTTCCCGCAGTGGAGTCCGGAGCTCGCATTTGAAGAGGCTAGCTCGCTACACACGCTGCCAGAGTATAAGGCTTCTAGCGCAATCAAGTACTTCCGCCATAACTCCTTTCAGCAGGTGCGCCCATAGATTTGAACGACTCCGTTGTTCCGCTGGTCCCCCTTTCTCCCTGCGGTCTTAGAAGTGCTCTGGGAGTGTTGCCACCGTCGATTACAATTTCGTGCCAATCCAGATATCATCACTGGTCTCAGAGGAATTCGAATTGATATCATTAATCGCTTTTAGGTCAAGGGCAAGCAACAATTTCGTCTCCGCCGACACCAAGGGTGGTCCTCTGCTGTCACTCCACGGCCTCCATGTGGCATCATGCGAACGCGTCACGGTCCATCGAGCTAATCCGATAGAGAACCGAACATTTTAATCGCAGTTTGCATTCGTCTTCAGCTCCACCTTGATTTCCGTGTAAGGGATCCGAACAACCGACGACTAGCGAGATTGTGTCTTCCTTACCAGTGGACCCCGACGCGTCGACAGAGGGAGATACTAAGGACCTGGGACACAACTAATTTTGCGGACTCCTTCAAATCTGGAAAGAAGGTGTGTAATGTTTTCGCTTGATGCCTCTATTTGAGTGCTGTGATTGGAGCACAGCGCCGTGCAGACAAGGTTTTTTTTCGTGTTCCCATTCTAGAACTGGCTGAAATCCGTAAGTGAATTATGTAACATAGCGTTCACCATTAATCTCAATCTTTGATCAGAATCCAGATTGATCCCGGATCTTGGTCTACGCCCCCCCAAAAAACAAATGTTTGACCGCCAGTGATTCAGTGTCATCAATCAGGTGTTGTGGCTACAGGTGGGTACTCGTCCAACTGTCCCTCGAACATCATTGCCTTTCCCTTGCTATATCCTCATCAAATGGCTGACAACCCTTCAGGTATACGGGTATGTCTCTGTTACCATTGAACCATCACTCTCTGACACCCACTGCAGTGGTTCAGTGCCGAGCTCCGTTGGCCCCACCGTGCCTCCGAAATTGTCTCTGAGCAAGCCGCAAACGTCACTATCAATGATGTCAGTAGCCAAGTCCTTTTGGAGGCTTGATCCCGATGAGGCACTTCCGGTACCTCCCATACTACAACCCACACTAGCAATGATGTCGGTAGCCAAGTCCTTGTGGAGGCTTGACCCCAGTGACACCTGTTTCAGGTTTAAAAAGACACTTGTGGTATCTCCCACACTGCAGCCCATGAAACCGGCATCCAAACCGTTCGGGTATGACTCTGCTACCATTGAACCTTGACTTCTCTGACACCCACTGCAGTGGTTCACCGCCGAACTCCCTTGGCCTCATCGTGCGTCCGAAATTGTCTCTGAGCAAGCCGCAAACGACACTAGCAATGATGTCGGTAGCCAAGTCCTTGTGGAGGCTTGACCCGAATGATACCTGTTTTAGGTTCATGAGGACACTCGCGGTATCTCCCACACTGCAGCTCACGAAACCGGCATCCGGGTATGTCTATGCTACAATTGAACCTTGACTTCTTTGACACCCATTTCAGTGGTTTACTGCCGAGCTCCCTTGGCCCCACCGTGCCTCCGACATCATCTCTCAGCAGACCACGGAGGAGACCTAGAAGGATGCCAGCTGACCACAATAAGGCGTGAATTGTGTCGTCATCATCTTTGGTGGTTCTCGTACGAGCCTCGTTCATGTGATCATATAAATCCCGTAACTGTGAGTAGTTGCATCCTGGCCTCGGTCAGGGTGCAACAATAACATTTAGTGTGTGTACGGTCAACCGCGATGATACTACGCTGTGCTCTGTTGACCAGCAGGAGGCAGGGTTATCATTCCTGGTCTAGCAATAGGCGTACCGTGGTCCTCGTCGACCCGCCCCGCCCTCGGTCCGTCCCAGTGGAATGCAACACATACTGAAACGAGTGAGCGAGCGTGATGCCCATACGAAGAATCACAGCTTGCTACAGACTCCATCCGCAGATGAACCATTCAATTCAAGTTCAACCCTCCCCGCAAGTGATGTCCATGATCCAACTGGCATGCATGTGCTGGGCACAACGTTTGTACGGCTTCGTTCCGCCCGTA
>JBBPNN010000036.1:0-75110 GCA_038090935.1 Hortiboletus campestris
TGTCATTCAAATGTCACTGGTATCGCACCAGGGGCTGGAACGATTCAAAGAGAAAGCTTATGCTAAAGGACAAGCTTTGCAGGAAGTTGCCAGCCAGTGGTGGACTTAGCATTATCTTATCTTTCAGGACACTCACTTATCTGCTTACGTATGATGACGGAAAGGTCCAAAAACAGGCTTTTCAGTCAGCTGACTCTGGGAACCCGCTCATCCAGCCAAATTCAAACCCAGTTTTACCAGTCCGTCTATCGACGGCTTGCAGCGCTTGCCTCTTTTAGATGGGCTGGTCACCAGTCTAGGTATCTTCACCGACTGGGATCAACACAGTGGGACAAATTTGAGGTGTGGCTGGCGGCAAAAAGGAATCCCACGTGAGCGCACCGACGCAGGTTCGTGATAGGCTGAACCCCGTCCTTGCCCACTCAGTTTTAGACCATATCGTTGATCAGGCTCGTCCGACATCGTCTTTGACGATATATACCATCAATGCGATCGACAAGGGAAGGAAATTCGATAGGGGCACAGAGACCCATGCAATGATTCGCAACTTAGATCCGACAACCAGTGTCCCAGCTATACGGTCGCTCAAAAAATCATGACATGGGCATGACTCTAGATTACAACGTCGAGCTGTTCTCTCTTGCACAGGGTCAAAGTCTTGCTATGGCACTTGCTTCATCCTTGTTTCCATCCGGAGGAGGTGATGGTGCTGAAGCAGAGAAGGACAGAACCATCTGAAGGCCCGATGGCAAAGGCGTGAAAGGACTCGAGGAAGATTTTGACTATGTGATTAGTACGGCAAGGTAAGCAAGTAATAGCAGGGCCTGACCTCGATGAATGAGCTGCGGTAGGCTGTACAAGTTCGACGGGGGAGGAGAGATAGTGTGTGGTGAGCACCAGCATGTATTGGGCAGTGCACTTTGGCTTTGCACAGGATCGTATATGCATGGCTCGGTGGTTTGTTATTATCACTGACAGGCTCTTTTCGACAATGGCTGGCATCGTTCTTGGTGACCCCGTCTTCATCTTGCTCAGAAAATAAAACGTGGGCCCCCCAGACTCGAGGGTCAAGCTGCAGTCTTGCTCGCAGATACAGTCTTAAAATACTTCTATCGGACACAGTCAAGCGTCTATATCCTCCAAGACCTGTTTGGAATGCTCCTTTACTTCCTCCGAAACGACAGGGATCTTCAACGCAGCTTGTGTGCGCGTCAACAAGGATCCAAACGAGATTCTCGTATTGGGTGTACAGACCTTGTGACCACCGATAACATTGCCCAATTGAACGCCAACTATATACAATGACAAAGATTGGAATCCGACGTCGTGCCTCACACGGGTGGCAAGACCTTGCCAGGGTTCATGATGTTCAGCGGATCAAAGACCTGCTTAATTTTCCTCATCCACTCTATGCTGACATCATTCTTCGAGTATCGGAGCGCGCTCGTCTTCATTGATCCAATACCATGCTCTGCGGATATAGAACCTTTGTGCGATGCTGTGCAGCGTTTCCAGTCAGCTTTAGCATCTCATCAAGGGCAAAACCAAAACGCACCAACGAGCTCATAGACGAACGGCTCGAGAGCTGCTTCCAGTTCAGGGCGGTAACCATGTTTGGCGATAACATTCAAGTGAAGGTTCCCTGCAAAGAGCACGGGTAAGACGAATCCAGCCATCTGTGACAGGAACACTCGCCATCGCCAATGTGTCCGAATCCTATCACTTTGGTGATTGCGTGATCGCCATAAAGTCCCTTTGAGATCAGATGTTCGCGGACAGCGTCCACCACGCTCTGGAAGTCTGCGAGAGGAACAGAGACGTCGTATTTGTATGGCTTCCCTTCCTTTTGCACGCATTCTGTCAACCCTTCCCTCAGCGACCATAGTGAGGCAAATTGACCCGGAGACTGTGAGAGAGTTCCGGTGTAAATGAGAGGCTTGTCATCTGACATCAAGCCTTCGAGTAAGTTGTTCAGTTTCTGTTATTAGCCATGTCCCTTGAGTTCAGCTGGCGGTCGGCCGACACAGTTAAATATGATTACCTCCATATCGTGCTCCTGGTTCCCGCCGCTTGTCTCGACGAGGACGAAGCACTGTGCATCACCGACTTCGTCTGCATTCAAGATGGGTCCCAGGCCATGGTCAAGAGCCATATCATAGGCGGTGCGGTCGATGTACTCGAAGGCAGACAAAATTTCGCCTAGTTGCCGCTTGACGGTCTGGAAAAGCGGAAGGACATTCTTGAAGTGTGGTAACGCCAAGAAGATATTGTTGGATGCCTGAGGTGACGGTGGGGTGAGAATCGATACACCGGTGACTACACCGAGCGTTCCTTCTCCACCGATAAAGAGCTGCTTGAGGTCGTAGCCTGCAGTAGGACTGAGGCGGCAGGGCTCGTTTTGCACATGAAAGGAGACGCACCAGTGTTGTCCTTACGTAAAGTGGACAACTGGTCGAGCACAGTACCGTCTGGAAGAACGACTTCGAGACCGAGTACGGTGCCATGGAGGGAACCATAGCGCAAAAGGCGGAGACCACCTGCATTTGTGGAAATGTTTCCACCTATCTGACAGCTTGACGAAAGTGAGACCGAGGAGAGGGAAGCAACGGTGTACAAACCTTCCTTTCGCGCCGAGGTCAAGTGGCATGATGTGATTGTAAGGGGCGATGTGGTCGCTGAGAGACTCGAGGATGCATCCCGCGTCTGCGACCAAGACACCTAGAGAAAACCCAGGGGGATTGCAATTCGCACGGGATATGGACAGGGATCTGGGTAGCTACCAGATACGGGGTCAAAAGAGCGAACAGTGTTCATAGCGCCCAAGCTGAGAACGATTTCCTTTTGCAATGAGATGCTGCCCCCGACGAGACCGGTGTTGCCGCCTTGGGGGACTACGCCAATGCGGCGACTGGCACAGAACTTGACGATGTCAGAGACTTGTTGAGTAGTGCGTGGACGCAAGACGGTAGTTGCTTGTCCATGGTATTTTCGCATCCAGTCTACATTGTAAGGGGCGAGGTCGTCGGGTGAGTTTGAGTTTGGGGGGAGGGTGGAAAGGATCGCGTTGGGAGGGAGTATCTTTGCAAAGTGAGCGAGGTCGTCGGGTGTTACGGCGTTGAGATGGGTGAACGGAGGGGTGCCGGTGTGGGCGCACCTACGGAGGACGCGAGGATGAGCGGAGCGCGGGGCAAGGAGACGGAGGGAGAACATCGTACGCACAGCACGCGCGATGCCCGCTGGACATCCGACGAGCCGATGCACAGCGTCACAGTGTGACGAGTATCGTGGGAAATATTTAGCGGGGAGGCATGGGCGGGTTGTTCATCTCCCTCTCGCCAGATGCTCGCCCCCGTCGGCGGTGATCCCGGCCAGGACACACCCCGCCACCACGAAGCCGCCAGCGTGCAGAGCCTCCCCGTCGGCCATGTTTCCGCCCTCCATCTCCCCCCTCAACGCCCCTCCACCGCGCGATCGCCCCCCTCCGACGCCTATCCGCCCCATCCAGACCCTCTCCAGACCCCGTCGTCCAGCGTGACCGTGGGCCCCCCCACCCGCCGTTCAGCCACAGAGGTAAATTCCCGTGCTCTTCTCCACCCAAACGCTAATCCGTGATCTAGCCACTGCGCTTTAACAACCGTCTCTCCGGCTTTTTCTCAAATCTCATTCATCGCCGTGACACTATCCCTTCGGCCAGCATTCACCCCACTCCCGAAGAGCCACCATCGTCACCTCCCCCACCGCAATCCGAACCAGGCTCGAGGTCCCCCTCTCCTGCCCCCGCCCGGTCACTCACGCCCCCACCTCCACTACCTCCGCCCACCCTCCATGAACTGGGCCTCTCCTTGTTCGCGATCACCCCAGACCTTTCCCCTGCCCACTTCAGTTCCCCCCCTGCAAGCGGGGCCTTTTTGGCTCCCCATTATCTCCTCCTCTGTCACGCACAAGGCTTGGATGTACTCCCTCTGATCTCGCCCCCGGCTCCTCAGCCATATGCTCTCGTGCGTAGGGTCGCATTCAAAAGTGTCGTCGTGATGGAACATCGTGGTGTCTTGGTAGCTATAGCCGGTCGCAGGGATGGCGTTCGCGTATACGCTTTAGAGGAGGTCAAGAAAGCCGTGGAGTGGCGCATAGACGTCGAAGTTCGCAGAGAACGAGAACGGTCACGCAGAGCAGAGTCCAAAAAGGCAGGTCCTGGCAACTCGAGCATTGACCAGCGGGATTCGTCAGAAAAACGGGGCAAATTATCATTATCGGCTCCACCAGTTGCCGAGATACAACAAAACACCAAGTTTACTTTGAGATCATCATCAATCTCCAGTCCTGCCACACCAAAGAAGCCGCGGCCGCCGACAATCCAACAACTCTCTCCATTTCCCCCCGCCGGCCATCCCCCTCCTTACACTAGCGTGCCAGACAACCGCCCACCCTTACGAAACCAGCGCTCTTCAGTTTCAGTCAACATAGCTCGCTCTAGGCGGTCGTCTCTATCTTTCGTTGTTCCTCCTGTTTCACCGCTGTCCTCTTCGATATCAAACGCGGCCACTGTCACTGCTCCAAATGCACCAGACATATCAAAGAACTCTGACTGGCTTGAAGCCAGTGACGATGAAGCTATTGATGTGTTGACGGCAGGTGCAAGTGGAAGTCAAGCATTGGATGAGAGAACGAGTTCTATTCCACCTCCAAGGGATGACGACCACCATCATAATATGAGTAGCACTACCGCTCCGCTGCCTGTTCGAAGCCACGCAGTCCAATCCCACCGGAGGAATCGTCCACCAAACCTCGATTTAAATAATTCCCGTACGAACGCAGGTCCTGTGTGTCCAGTTGATTTTCTCCATCACTAGCTTCTCTTACTATTTTTGCCTGGCTTTACAGACCTCATCTAATCAGGCTGCCGTTCATGCCTCCTATGAAACTCGACCAGGCCAGCTTTCTCCTGACGTGGATCCCGATGAAGATGATGACGACACTACTACCGCTCCCGGTGAACGGATCACGCTCGTCCAAGCTCTGCTGGAAAGCAGGCTCCCCGAGTTACCTCCTGTAGGCACCGCTCGGCCTCAGGATCCAATTCTGATCCATCCATCGGCTCCGACAACAGGCGAAGACGGTTTCCCTACGGCATCTTCCTTCCCAGATACTCTTTCTTCTCACAGTCGCAGCATCTCCAGTCGGCCGGAAAGGCGGCGACGACGCTGGTCTATATTTGGAAACATCTTCAATCCCACCGGGTCCCAAGATATGAGGACATCCTCTCCCCTTAACGATTCTCCTTTGGGTTCCCCCGTGTCAGTTTCTCCGACGATACCTGAGGATGAAGGCAGGCCTCTCTCTCGTTCACTCTCTTCTCGCACACGACCCTCGACGACTTCGACCGATCTTGTCCCTCGGCCATCCACTTCCGGGGGTTCGCATCCTCCACGTGCCAGCTCGATTCCACATGTGCCCACTGTTCCTTCCGCTCTGGGGTCTGCACCACCCCACCGTCTTCTCCCGCGGTTTTTAAGCACCGCGTTTAGCTCCCGCAGGCCAGATGATCGACCTCCGATGCTTGTACTCAAGAACGTCGATATGGACTCAAGAAAGAACGTCCAATCACCTCCCACTCCGCAAGCACCACCCCCAAAACTTGAATATGTCAAACTTCCGGGAACCAAGGGATCCCTTCTGATAAAAGCGGTCGAGACGCAGAAAAAAAGGTATGATGAATGCGCCGTGTGACATTCCCTTCTAATCTTGCGGTAGTTTCTTGGCCATTCTCTGTGGAGAGAATGGTGAGAAGGTGGAACTGTTTGCTGGAACATATAGAACAGCTCTCGGCCTCTCTCGTACTTTTATTCTTCCGGATTCTCCCAAGTCACTGGAACTACAACTGCAGGGCGATGACCTCGTGGAGGTATTTTTGGTATTTTCACAAAACGTTTTCGGGTTAGAACCTGCAACTGTGAGGGTGCGGGAAGTCCGTATCGGGCGCGCTGAACGAAGAGCCGCTCGGCGGAGGGTGAGGGAAATCCGAAACGGCCAGGCTGACCTTTTTGACACCGATCCACAAGTTCTTGAAGATGAAGACAATAACGTTAACCTCAGCGTTGGTATTACTGTACCGTCTGGCCAGGATCCACTTTCGCGCAACAACTCCGCTGCACATCTTCCAGAGCTCGTCAGCACGCCAATGGGAAGCGGTGGCGCACACGATCCTGCTCTGGCGCATGCCGAGGAACTGGTTGCCCTCGCTTCTGCCCAAGTTGGACCTTACACAACATTCCAGCAGTTATCATTTGCGCCGAAGATCCCTCTTGCTACTATCGCTGACGAGTATATCATCCCTCCAACATATCCTGATTTTCTCGGTTATCGCGCTGAGCATGAACCAGACACATACGGGGATGGCAGAAACCTCGCGTCTATTCAATTCAATCCACCTGGTTTGCCCATGCCAGCACCAGCTCCTCCGTCGAGATGGTTTTATCGCGATCCCAAAGGTGTTGTCCATGGTATGCTATGCCCTTTGATATATCGCAAAATTCTATTCACAACTTGCCAGGACCTTGGAAAGCGAATTTGATGCAGGCTTGGTACAAGGACGGGTTGCTTCCGCCCGATCTTCCAGTCCGCAAAGAAGAGGACGATGAGTATATATTACTCAGAGACCTTAGACAACAATGTGTCGACCCAGTTCACCCATTCCGATGGGCCCTCCCATTCCCACCTTCGCCACCGCTTTGTGACGCATCCAAACCGTTGCTTCCACCTATCTCCCTTCTTGTTCAGCCCCTGCATTTTGGCCCACCAGCATTATTCTTTTCTTCTCGGGGTGGGCGTAGCACATCTATCGTTGATGCTCGCGGACGTTCGGTGCTTAGGGGAAGGTTCCTGTGGAGCGTGGACGACGTCGACTCGAAACCGAATACCCCGCGAATGGGTGACATAAAAAGACTGGAAGCTTTTGATGTCAAAGACCGTTCTGTGATCGTCGCCATGCGGCAAGGAGGTCTGGAGGCAATGGATCTCGGCGACGCGCTGTTCAAACCAGCAGACGAGTCCCGCACGGCCCTACCATATTTTGTTCCTCCACCTTCAAACATCAACAGACGCGGACCTTTTATATGGAAGATAGGGACTCCTGTCAATTCTTCCACTGGCGGTTCTGCCCTGTCTGCGAGGGCAAAGACTGGTTATCTGGGAAGGAAAGCGAGCTATCCCGCAGCCAAACCTCCGCCCAAAGGCGACTTCACAGTTGTCAATGACGGTGACCAAGAATTCGCAGATGAAATCATCTTTCTTGGACGCACTGGGGACGACCTTTACCTTTGTGAGCGCAATGGTGGCGCCTTTAGGATACTGAGACTCTGTCCTGGCGCATAGGCGCGTTTTCATGTCCACCCTTTTTCTAGATTGTCCCTCGCTTTCTTCACATTGTCATCCACTATATATCCATCACGCCGCGCACGTTCGCAGATACCTCTGATACCTATCTCTCATTCACGATTAACTATCTCACAGTTTTGCAGCTATCTTCCGTAGATCAGTTTTCAAGATCTTGCCAGTGGATGTTTTCTATTAATCTTGAGCATAAGCATATGTGGAGATGAACCGGGGGTGGCATGTTTACCGGGAGTTTATCAACCACTTGAACCCATTCGGGACAGGCAAATCCTGGTAAGAGTTTGCGCGCGTGGCGTTTCAACTCCACCTCGAATCCTCCGTGATTCCCAGCCCACGTTTGAACATATTCTGGTCGGAGGATAACAAAAGCCATTGGACGTTCCCCCCACTTGAAGTGGGGCCTCGCAACTACTGACACCTCGAGAACATGTGGGTGGCTTGCAAGTTCTTGATGCCGTGAGATTGAATGACGATGTGGTGGAAAGTGTGCCTTACCCAGTTCTATGGCGAGGCTTGATGCGTTCTGTCAAAGCACAAATACCACTGTCACGAAATCGACACCACCATACTTACCTCTCCGCCGGAGATAATGATGTCCTTGCTTCTATCCATAATCTGTACTACACCGTTGGGATGCATCACCGCAAGGTCACCAGAGTTGAAGTACCCTCCTCTGAACGTCTTGCGGGTAGCTTCTGGATCTTTGAAATACTGTCAAACAGTGCGATATTTGTAAAGTTTGAAAACTTGACGGATGGTATCTCCCACCTCTTTCATAACAATATTGCCGCGCGTCACGATCTCACCCACCGCATGTCCATCATTGGGGACGTCAATGAGTTCTTGATCGTTCTCGTGCCTTGGAGGATGCACAACTCGGACGTTCTGAGCGGTGGCGAAGCTATGTCCTTGGCGCGCCATCAGCTTTGCACGATCCTTCAGAGATAACGATGCCCAGGCAGGTTGGTCATAACACCGCGTGAACGGTCCGTAAGTCTGCGACCAATCTAAATTTTGATCGCTGGAAAGTGACCAAGTAGCGTACCTCACTTAAACATGGCGTCGAATCAAACAACAAGACAGACATTGGAAGAGAGGACTCACGTAAGGCCATAGACATGGACAGGCTTGATCCCAATTTGCTCCAGCTGACCGATCAACTGAGCAGTCGGTGCAGATCCAGCAACGATGGCAAAAACAGGATGCTGTAAACGTTGCTTAGAGGCATCATTGACAATTCCAATCTAGTTAAATTCTGTTATAATGCGATGATGACCTTGTCTAAAATGAAACAGACCTGGACTGTTGGTGCACCGCAATAATGCGTAACACCAGAGTTAAGCAGATGTTTCCAAATCTGGGGATAGTCGACCTGTCGGATGGTGATCTACGTGGAGATGTCAATGGCAAAAATCAGGGACAAAACTCGTACGATAAAAACATACTTGGGTTGCACACGCAAAAACATTGGCCCAAGGGAACGTCCATCCTGCAGCGTGAAACATAGGGAGAACCCTACGTAGAATAAATTATTTTGTCACAGTACCGAGGGAGAAGAAAAGGTAGTACCATAGGTAGCAGGACTCGCAGTTAATTCTCAAGGGCATATATTGGCTTCGTTGTCTAATTATTAGGGTGAACACTCACCTGGCCTCGAAAGCGTTGGCTACTGCTGCAAGGTAGGATCCTGGAATGCGGATTCAGCCGCTAAACAGATGCTGAAAAGGTATAAATATAGACCTCGCAAAGTAGTGATGACCCCTTTGGGCTAAAGTAACATCAGATGATCATCTAGGGAATTGGATTTCTGAGCGCACTCTACCAGTGGTGCCCGAACTGCAATTGGGCTTGAATTTTGGGCAACGCCAATATCAGGGAATGGATCTTACGTGTAACACAGAACTGCAGGAGCGTCTTCGTTGGGTTCTACATCAAGCCCAGCCCAGCCTCTCTCAGAACTGAATTTTCGACCGGCACTCAGAAAGTCTTCGTACGGATCCCCAAGTCTACCGGTATCGTGGCAGACGATGGTGGTAACTCTGGTATCAGGGATGAGATGCAAGTATTCGTGGTCAACAAGTATGAGTTTGGATTCGCTGTGCTCGAGAATATAAGCGATTTCTGGAGCAGTTAGGCGCGTATTGATCGGGGTAACGATGGCACGAGCGGCGAGAACACCAAAGTGGGCATCTGCAAGCCCGAGTCAATAGGCACAGGCTAGGAAATGACGGGGACATTTACCTGCAATCATGGGGCTTGCAGGGACGGCGGGTTAGTTAAGATCGAGGGGACACTGGGGGCGCTCACGAATTTGGAGCCAAAATTGCTACGCGATCACCTGGGCGAATGCCTGCTCGTATGAGGGCATAAGCGAAATTCTGGATACGTTGAGCCCTAAAGGAATGTGAATTGAACAAGAGCAAGAAGTGTGGACCACTGAGTCACCATATGCTGTACGAGTAGAAAGCAGGCTGGTTAGTATCGGGATGGGCAAGGGCAAGCTTGTCCGGGTATACGAGAGCGGCATGGAACAGGAAACCGAGTGGGTTCTGTGGAGGTGAGGACGCAGTGGGGGATTGTGGATGAGGACGCACGAGGGGGTGATGGTTTACCGGGGCGGAACGGAGAGGGCTCTGGAGGTAGCTAACGTTGTGTGGAGGAATACTGTGCAGAGTTGGGCGAAAGGCCGAGTGCAGCATGGTCACGTTAAGCGCAGGTGTTATGCATCGGTGACATGCCAGATTGGGCAGAGGCAACACAAGAGTAAACAAGCCTGCGAAACGCAGCAGGAGGTGGCCGCAGGCTATGGTTCACTGTACAGTCTCTCCTTGACTTTGTGTCTATACTTTTCATAGAGACTTTCTGTCGGAAACAATGTCTGACCCTGCAGCAGGTTCTGTGGACAAATCTGTTCAGGTCAAGCTCGTTCTTCTCGGTATGTCTCTCCTTCCCTTCCCTTCCTTCCCATACTCGAATCGCTCCATCTTTCACTCACTCTCATTCAACTAGGCGAGGCAGCCGTGGGCAAGTCGTCCGTGGTCCTTCGATTCGTGAGTCGCTATCTCAAAGTGCCATAGCATGGCTGGACACGCCATTTCCTCGTCTTCGCTAGGTATCCAACGAATTCCAACCCAACAAAGAACCCACTATTGGGGCTGCCTTCTTGACTCAGAAATGTCGTCTGGAGGACCGTGTGCTGCGTTACGAAATTTGGGATACTGCTGGCCAGGAGCGCTTCCATTCTCTCGCCGTTAGTCCGATCGCTCTCGCTTTATCCACCCTGACCGTATTTCCATTGCATAGCCCATGTACTATCGCAATGCCCAGGCTGCCGTCGTTGTCTATGACGTCACGAAAGCTTCCAGTCTCGAGAAAGCAAAGTCGTGGGTCAAGGAGCTGCAACGACAAGCCAACCCCAATATCGTGATTGCTCTCGCAGGGAACAAGGTTGACTTGGTCCAACCGTCTGCGTCACTCCTAGGCGCAACCCCGGCGTCCGAGTCTGAAGACGAGGCCGATGATGCCACCGCAACCCCGGGAGAGGCTCCCAGTCCCGGTGGCGGCGAGGAGTCACTACGACAAGTCCCCCGGGAGGAAGCTCAGGCTTATGCCACCGAGGCTAGCTTGCTTTTCTTCGAGACCAGTGCCAAGACCGGGGAGGGTATCGTAGAGATTTTTACGGAAATCGGTCTGCTCGCTTTCCTTGA
This sequence comes from Hortiboletus campestris, assembly GCA_038090935.1. Lineage (NCBI taxonomy): Eukaryota > Fungi > Basidiomycota > Agaricomycetes > Boletales > Boletaceae > Hortiboletus > Hortiboletus campestris. Next base: position 11,100 of record JBBPNN010000036.1, read on the forward strand.
CTCTCCTCTCATGCACAACTAAATAATGTGCAGCCAAGAAAATACCAATCGAGCACATCTTGGCTTCTAACCGCGGTGCCGGCCGAAATGGCGGTGCCGGTAGTCGAGCGGGCGCTTCGCGGCAAGAAGGTGCTGTTAACTTGGAGGAGAACCCAGCGAAAGCCAAAGATGCTTGCAATTGTTGAGCTATTCATCTGTTATTATTCTGGAGAATTACCATTTTGCCGTTTATCCCATGATTCATTACATGAACCCTTGACATATATATGATTACACCTCCCATCCTTTCTCGTGTAATTGCTTCCTTAATTCCAGTCAGTTATTGAACTGTGGACTCAACTGTGGCCTAGGTTACTACCTGTCCGAACACCGAACACGTCCCAACCGAATGGATATACCCGGGGACACATTTCATCGACAATCACTATCATGTGGAGGAATAAAGTCTACATAAGGTGGAGGCCTCGCAATCTGCTCTTGGTCGTTTGGCGTCAGATAGGGTGGAGGTGCCGGCACATGAGACGATCCTTGATCCATGACTTCACCAGCTTGTGATAACGAATGGCGATCATGGGTGAACGAATGATGAGGTATGCCTGTGGAAGGATGGGTCTGAACAGAGCCAGAAGATGTCGGGGATCTAAACGCGGAATCTATGGAGGGGGGTGGGTCAGATGGATCGTCCAGAGGCGGAGGTGGGGGTGGGGGTTGCTCTTCTACAGCCAGTCCCAAGACTCGGCGTGGTTGAGAAAGATCGACAAACTGGTCTTGTGCCGCCTGTTCAACCGGAGGCGGGGGAGTCGATGTCCGATGTAGGGGGTCAGTGTGGCCATCGAACTGTTGGGAAGACGAAAAGCCAAAGATGGCCCCTTCACCGACTATGATTGTCTCTGCCACAGGAGTCGCAAAATGTTCTTCCGTGTTAGTTGGAATATATATCTCGTTCTCCGACTCTTGGAACGTGGGCAGACCAGTAGACGTGGACGCTTCTGACGGAAAAAAGGGCGGTGGGGGAACGTCTCTGTCCTCGAATGGAGGTGGGGCTCCATGTTGTGTGTCGCTCGGACCAGCCTCTCCCTCAGGATACAGAGGAGCAGAAACTTCGGAGTCTTCTTGTCGCACGGTCCTGAGTGGTGGACGATCATGCTTCTTTTGATAAGCAGTATCTACCCACCCTTCAACCTCGGGTAGCGGAGCGGGGGGTGGAATAATGTTGATAGGAATGGCAATCGTGTACGACCTTTCTGTCCTGCTCGCGATGTCGACAAGAGAAGTGTGCACATTCAATATGAACGATACACTGTGCAAAAGTGTCGTTTGTGTGATGGAGACGCAATGTGGGTCATTCTCCACGTAAGCGTAATCCCCTTCAGCTATAGACCGTGGGCAATCGGGTGGGGAAGCAGAAGGCGAGGTTTGATGTAGAACGAAGCGTAGTCGAATTGGATGGGAGGTATGGAACCTACAAGATGCCCCAGAACGGGACAGGATTGTTGTATATACAGCAGCGGAGGGAGAGGGAGGGTCCGATAAAGGATCACCTGGTTTCTCTATAGTTGAAGAAAGTGCCGCAGATGAAGGACCCTCGAGCGGAGAACCGCTGATTTCATCTGTTGGTTGTCGCATAGCTTCCTGTGGGGGGCTCTGCAACTCGCGCTCCCAGTCGTCGAAACACTTCACCTTGACTACGCGAAGGAGTTCCGTCTTGACATTACGGAGTCTGAGACCTCCTTCCAAAACAAGTTGGCGAGGTGGAGGTGGTACCGTAACGTAGACAGGAATTGGTTCTCCCGCAGTGAACGTCGATTTCGGAATCTCTGCCTCTACGCGCACCGGTTGATGTATTACATGTTTCTCAGGTGAGATCGCGACGGTATGCGTGTGTGAAGTATAGCGCCTCGTGTGTACCAACAGTTCTCTTGACATAGGGGGAAGCGTTGGATCCACCGGGTGCAGTGTCGCATTTAGTACGTGCATCACCGAGGAATGTAGGGTGTGGACACATTGTGGTACATCTGGCGTGAGTGGTATGGCGAATGGGAAAGAGGCTGGGATAGCTTCGAAAGAGTCAAGTGGGAACGAAGCCACGTCCATCTCAGAAACGAAGAGTTCAATTTCTCGTCCATGTGTTGACTCTGTCGTACGCAAAGAGACAGACCTTTTGCACGGTTCAGTCAGGTCATCACCAAGGAGGAATTGGACGGACTGACAGTTTCTTCCATGCGCCGGGTTGAGCACCTTTAAGGTGCACTTCCCCCTCCATTGCTGCGTGTTCCCCTTCAGCACCAATATAACCCTTCTGGAAGTTTATGCCGTCAAGAGCTGGTACAATAAGTAGCTGGAGGCCAGACACGTCCGATGGCCAGTCACGTAGGACATCACCAGTATTATGCTGAGAGTACCGGGGAGGGGGGGCAGAGTCGGCAGGCATGTGAACCAAACCTCTCGATGTTGATCGTAGTAGTAATAGGTCACGGTGGAGTGCGCAGCGCCATGTGGATCGCCACAGCAATGTTGCTCAAGCACGACTATGTACATAGATACTTGACATTAAATCAGAGAATCATACGAGTCCCTCATTCTACTCTCATCAGACTCTCCAACTCGGCGAACATCGTCTGATCCAGATCTCGATGCATCAGCAGCTCCCATGCCGCATCCCGGCGACCAGCGAGCATCCCCATCCCCTTCTCCACATTTGTTTCTCCCGACTCCCCAAAGCCCATCCCGAACGCGAGTGTCGGTTGGGTAGCTTGAGAGGTGTCGAAAGCATCCTCACCGCCATCGACGGCCTTCATTGCTTCGATTGCTCTGCGTGCAGTGCTCAAGAACCACTGTCGAGCCTCTGGGGAAGCATTGGTTGCCGCCAACCTCTGGGCCATGCGGAGCATAATTTGCGAGAAGTGGAGTGAGCGAGCCGACTTTATCTTTTTCTTCAATTCCGGAGGGGATAGGAAGGCGATGACGTAGATTGCCATTGTCGCTTTCTCAAGATATGACAGCCACGATTCTCGCGAGAGAAATGCAAAATCAGGATCGCTCACTGGCAGGCGACGGACTAGCGTTTCTAGCAGACGCCACAACCACTGCTGTGGTATGGCTTTAGAAAATATTTTCCGGTTGTGATCGAGGTGAGCAATGTGTGTGAAGACATCGAGGGCCACATCAGAAAGAGATGGTGGCTTGCAGTTATGGAAAGGGATACCACTGAGCTTCAACATCTGCGTCGGAGGTATTGCGTCCGCCGGTTCGATTAGAATGGATGCAACGAGTTCGAATATTCGGGTGCAAATGCGGATAGTAGATTCGGAGGGCGGAGTGGATGGAGGGAAGGAGATTATGACTGAGAGGTTGGACAGAATATTGAGAGCATCCTTGCGGACGTTGATGACGTCGGGAATAGAGAGAGCAGGTGATGTTGGTCTCGGTGGACCGCCCTGCTGCGGGACAATGACTCCGCAAACACGCAATACCAACTCCAGCGTCCGGTCGTGCCTTGCCATGAACTGCACGTTGTCTGGAATGACAGACAAATTCCGGATGATATTTATCACAGCGAGAATGATTTGACTTGACTGATGCCGGAGGCCATGATCTGTCTTGCGCAAGTTCAGCTCGCTCTTTAATCCCGCGAATGGCAGCAATTCAGTTTCGAGAGCAAGGGCTACCAATTCACGATGGCGTGGTATCTGGGTATCCTCCATCAAGCAGTATTGTGGCGTATCAGCAACACCATCGAACGCTTCATCCTCCAAAAGATCCAACACTTCCTCCAAAAGATCAGAACACTGCGCAATTGGAAAGCCCGAACCGGGGGTGGGGCCTTTCATCGTCGAGAGAAGGGTGAGTGTGGTCAGAGCATATGAAAGTTCGACCGTTAGTCGACAGCGGATGGACATCGTGAGCGCTTCTATATCTACGGTTCCCCATTCGTTGATATCCCGCATAGGGCGACGTTGAGAACGAAGGTACTCGTCTTCCAATACGTTGAAGTCGCGCCCTCCATAGGTGTCCACCTCACGGGCTAGCGGGATGTACTCGATTTTGGTCCTCGTGAGCTGGGAACGTGGACGAGACGAGGCGGGAGGTGGTGCCGAGGTCCGGTCCACCAAAGCTGACATGGAGGGCAACTGTGAAGATGGTTAGAGGTTTCAAGGAAGGGGAAAATAAAGCACTAACAACGTCTGGCAGTTCTGTCCCACCTTATTATCGACCGCGCAATGTCACCGATTACGTATATCAAGCGTCAACAAATTGATCTTACCTGTTCTCAACTTTGTTCGCTTCCCGTCGAGTTCCTCGGACTCGAACCTTCGTTTCATTCCCGGAGCATCTTGTTCGTGGTGCTCATTGCCTGCAGAGCTAGGAAGGGGTCCGATGGTTGTGCTGTTCAGCGAGGGGACCAACGAATGACCAGCTAAAGAGTCTGAGAAGGCATGTGTTCCTGAGAGAGATGTGTTAGGCACCCCATGCTGTGGATGGGGACTCTGTGGTAATGTTTGTGATACAGAGGCAGTGGGGCTGCCGGTGATCGAGACGGACGTGCTTTGTCCGCCTGATACGGATTGGTTCAATAATCCCATCATGTTGTTGACAGAAACGGGCAATTGAGAAGAGGTGCCTGGGAGTGCTGAGCTTGGTGTTTGGGAAGGCATATTGGGAGGGTTGTTTGGCACTACCGGTGCGCCGTGGGGGCGGCCCGTTGCCATCATTGCCTTGCGGTTCGTTTCCTGGACATTGCGACGGTAAACCTCTTCGAAAGGTTGGATGATAGCGTTATAATAACTAGCCAGGATGACGGAGGTAGAGCGCTGTCCATTTGGCATAGGGACTGGGAGATATTCAGGAAGGTCGAACTGCGGGAGAAGTTGTGACCATGCATTCTGTTGCGCCACCTGGACGATTGTGTGCAGATAATGATCAACTTTTGGCGAATGATGCACGGTATTAATAGAAATACCTTTTGACCGCCACCCAGCTGCCATACGATGCCCCAAAGTCTGAACAAGTCGATGTCTTTGCCAGCTAGACGACATGTGCCGGGTTCACTTGAGCATTCCAGGGATTTCCATTGCGAGGATGCGGGGTCGTAGTTGGGGGGATATTGAACGGCGGTCAAAGCAGGCGGGAGAGGACTACCTCTGCTGAGGTGGACGTTGGCGAGGCTAGCCAAGAAACCGCGCTGCTTCTGCTTGATTAACGCTGCATTCGAGGGATGTCGAGGTGGGACGTTGGAAGACGGCATGGAAGGTTCGAGTGGTGCGGGATTGGGTTGGAAGCTGTGAACGGGGGCAAAGGCAGGTTGAAGACTAGCATGGGGAGAGAATTGCATGGAGGCGGGAGCGTCCATAAGAGTAGGCTGGAGCACGTTTGATTGATTATAAGGGGACGAGATTCCGCCGAGAAATGATCCCGGAGTTGTTCCGCCCAGCGCCTGGGACGGAGACGACACGGGCAAACGCGGGTAAGCGTTTGCGAGCTGGCGCTGCATGTTGGCAGCGTTGAGGGCGGCCATCTGTTTTGCGGCGGCATTGGAGTCGAGATTGAACAAGGGCTCGGTGAAGGATGTGGACTGCACAAAGGACGGTGCGTTGGCGTTCTGTGCGGTCTGGTTTCGTGCCTGCTGGGGCCTGCATTGTGCGGTGAGTGGAAGAACGGTGGGGACGAGGAGGGGAACACTCACAGCATGGTCGTCGTCGCTGTCGTCGTCGCCGAGCTTGTGGCTGTCTCACGCGGGCAAACTCCCGCGCATGCCATGTCCCGCTCAGAAATCGACGACATATTCGCTGCATCTGCGCCTCGAAAGAAAAAAACCAAAACATCGCAACAAAAGACCCCAACCAACTCTCACCATCCAGAGACCGTCCTCGACCCGTCCAAAAAGCAGGTTCCACATAAACGACGCCGTGACAAAAAGCACACAAAGGCTGACAACGACCGCTTCAACGATTCCAGGGGATCCGCCCCTCGTGCGTCTCTCCTTTCTCATCTTCCATCGTCCCAATCGCCCCCAGGTCGCAAAACAGTCGATGGCTACAATATCTACAAGGAAGACGAACTAGGCATCTCTACCACGGGCGGAGGTGACCATCTCATCCAATCCCGCTTCCCTGTTCTGAACCCGTTTGTCCAGACTCGCCTCTTTGTCCGTTTGATTGCCAATGCTGTTCGTCTCCCATCTTCACATCCAGCTTTCTCTTATCATTTCCATCCTCAGGTTTTTGAATGCCACCAAGTATGACATGCGAACGGAATGTATCCAAACACGAATGTATCCTTTGCGTCTGTTACCATCGTTCCCACTCCCGGCGGTAAGAATGATGCCCTGATTCCAGTACGAAACCCATCCTTGAACTTTCTCGGCTCTATCGAAGCCTCGCTGATCCAGCCCTGGTGGCCATGATCTGTAAGGTCAATGTGTAGCCAACAGCAAGCCACCCCTTTTACCCACCCAGCGAAGTTCATGTGTCGCTTGGGACGGTGTTTTAATCCCAACCTGTGGGCTACATTATTTCAGTCGACTTGCTTCTTGTGATATGTACCAAATTCATGAATGAAGACTAAAATTGTTTGATAGACGAAGGTGGGCATACAGACAGTGTCCAAAAGTAAGCACGGTCACCGACATCAATATCAATCATCGTCGTCATCGAGCTCCTCCATACGCTGCGGAGGTTGCCCCTCGTTGAAAGTGTCACCAAAGGGATCGTCGCCTTCCAGAGCACGGCGAATGTCTTGGGCCTTTTTACTGCGCTTCTCCTCTGCTTTACGTTCTTCTTCCGCTTTCCGAACCAGATACGCCTTGCTTCCAACCACCTTTTCCGGGTTCTTGCACAACTTGAGCCTGCGATCGACTTTCCGGACTGCTTCGACGTCTGGTGGATGTCCTGTGTGCATAATCAGGTTCTTGATTGCGATGACAGTATTCTGAAGTGTTTCTGGGAATGTCTCGTCGACCCCTGATGATTTGGAGTCGAGCCATCTCTGCGCGAGAAGCGGAGACGCAAGCGATAGCGCTGCGAGTGCTATTTGGGACGGTGCGTAGGTGAGCTCGGCATCAGTGAAACGTGAGTTGCGGACGTGCTTGAGCGCTGTCTCGTACACGTCGCGTGGCCTCTGGTCCTCCGTGATGTCTGACAATGACTGGAAGGGTGTGAGAGGGAAAGCGGGGGAGTGGTGGGCGTCGCACCTGGAGGTCGAGCCAGAGGCCCCACAAGGCGCGATGGGAGTGCCATACGGCAAATTCAAAGTTGAGGCTTTGGGCTACGAGGAACTCGAGGTCGAGAACGTCGGAAGTGGATGTTCGAGGGATGTTGGAGGTGTACGAGTCGAGAGATATAGGATTGTTCGTCGTCTTGGTCGCCAAAAACAAGGCTGTCAGCCTGGATGCGGGGGTGTGGTCAGAGACGGGAGGAACAGGCGGAGAGGCCAAGTACATGATGTTCTTGGGATGCCAGTCCATGACGGTGTTTCTGAGATAGAAGCGTTTGAGATAGGTTATTGCGGTAGCCTCGACCTCCTCGGGGAAGCGGAAGTGGCCACATAGTTGGGGAATCTTGGTAATGTACAACTTGACGAGGAGATGCTCCTCGTGAGCGTCTAGAAAGGAGAGATTGGCTGAGGATCCGGGCTAGAGGATTCAGCGGGTGTGGCTGGGTGGGGTGGTGCGAGCTACCTCGTCGGCTTCGAATGTACTCCTGATGGCTGCGACGGCTGCAGAGTTCAAGGTGCCGCGAAGGATGTGCAGGCGCTGTGGAGAGAATCTCCAGCTGGTGAACTGTGTGCTGGCCTCGTAGGACGGTGTCTGTGCGGGCATGAAGTGACAAATCTGAACCACGACCACACCAAACCCGGTCTAATGTAGTGCGATGGGCAGAGGCAGCTGCCCATGTCCATGCCTTCCATCCCCCCCGCCATCACTCCCCGCGCACAGCCGTCCCGCCCGTCCCCCGTCGTCGTCCATCTCACCACCTCCCTCACCATCTCCGACTTTTCTGCCTTTTACCCCGACGCCTCCCCCGACTCGTTCCGCCCGATTTACTATGCCCTCCCCGACGGCTCTCTTCTCGCACCTCCCCTCCGCCATGACCTCACCACCAACAGCATCCTCCTCATCGTCACTGGCTGTCTCTTGTCCGTCTTTCTCCGCAACGTTTGCATGGCTGCAATCTACCTCTGCAGGGGTAAAATAAAGAAGAAGGGCCTTCTTTACACCATTTTCCTTAGCCAACTACTCGGCCCAATCGCCATCATTCCCATCATCGTCGCTCAGTTCAGCAGCTCCGCAAATTGCGCCGTGTGAGTATCTCGTCATGTTTCCAACGCTCGCACTTAGACAATTCTCAGCATTTTGCGCATCACTTTCATCGCCAGCGGCGTATCCCTCTCTTTATTGGTTTGTTCATCTCTTCAAAATGCTTGCCACACTCACCAGCATTCGTACAGGTCACTGGCGTATTCGGCGTCAAAGCTTATAGGTGCTTGGATAATAATCGTCTTGTCTCGGCCACTTTGGTTGCACTCCGCACGGCTGGCACTATAGTGCTCACCCTGGACGTGATTGACATTCGCACCCTCCGTACTCTCTCAGGCAGGTGTTCCTGTCCCCCCCCTGGTTCGGCACCTTACTCGCGAACAGGGCATTGTTATAGACCATCACCTGGTCTTTCCTCTGCATTTGTCTTACTCTTGCTTGCCGAGTTCCTATTCATTTGCGCATGCTGTTGGTGATCTTTTGCGTTTCTGATGGACCCTGTTGACGTCTCGCGACAGTCTTCTATGCCGTGCGGAAATCACATGCGCCTGTGGCCGTCCGCGGCCGCATCTCTGTTCCACTTTCGCTCGACGATCTCACTGACAGCCTACCAACTACAGAAGGTGCAGATTCTGTTCGAAATCGGAGGGGCTGGCTACATACCGACCATTTTTCAATATCACCGAAAACCTCACCCTTGTCAAGAGAGCCCAGCATCGCATCCACCCCTCGTGATGAATCTCAGGGCACGCATAGCTATCATACAACAGACAACGCTGAATCAACTCAGAACTCGAAACGTCCATTTCCATTTCCTTCTACGACCCACCCACCCACCCCTGCTCCTCGCTCTTGGACGGTTAGGATACCGACTCCAACCGGTGGCCTCCACTTACCCGCCAGGGTACCTACACCCGTTAAACCTCCAACTTTCTCAATCCATTCTCCGATAAGCCGCTTCACCCGTTACATTCCCAGGATGTCTCTCTTCCGGGAGGTCATGAGAGATGAGGTATATCAATTCAGCTCCCTCTGGTCATGTTCTGACTTGTGCATGCCCCCATAGCTGTGTTACGCTGCCATCACTGCTGCTTTCACTGTCGTGTCTGCAACCATGATAGTTGTCGGCGTCAAGAGCGCAAGCGGCATTAACACCACCATCTGGGTTGCTTTTGACTGTATGTGCATTGTAATCGGAATCCATGCTAGTTGACACTCGACCTCACAGGGGCCGTCATATCATTGTTGGTAATGCACAGTTTTGGACGTGCGATTCGACGCCATGAAGACGAATCGTTGCTCCTCCACCCATCCGCCAGGTACCACGATTTGCACACCGATCGTACCACCGCGGAACTCTTGGGGGACGTACCACAACCAGTACGTATCCCGGGAATGTTGTCTAGAGCACGCGTACATCGATCCGTCGCACGCTACGACTTGGATGGCGGTGCCTCGCCCTCTAAGCTGTCCACGCATCGTTTATTCCCCGAATCGGCACACTCATCGCGGGCAGATTTACATTCATTAGCAGCATCGACGAGCCGCACGTCAAACATGATCCCATCCATAGAGACTGAGCCGTTTTCTCGGACACGGGTTTCTTCGACGATTTGCACGGAAGATGGACCTTCGCGCTCACAGAAATCTCCAGAGGAATGGTTCAATAAGAACTTAATTGACGCCCCGCCTCCGCCTGAACCTCCAGATGAAGGACGCTCTTGAGATGTGTCGGTTCATGTACCCTAGTCATTTTGCTACTCTTTCCCGCGTACCGAGTCTGAGTATCGCTAATAGCTATTTTCCCACGATAACTCTGTAATGGAACACGAAAGCGATGAGCTCGTGAGCGTCCTCCCCGTCCACTACTCGGACAGGTCATGGCCGAACGTGCACGTTCACCAGTTCCCGCTTTTAAACCGGCCTCTTCAAGTACCTCCGTCAGCAACCCTCAGCGGAAAACGGATCCGTGCCCGCGTCAAACCCGTGTCTCGCCGCATCGAGATCCATGTACCAGTTGATGCGCGCCCCGAAGTATGGAACCACGAGAAAAGCAAGGATCTTGGGATCGCGCAGCGCGAGGACGACCGCGAAAAGAATCAAGAAGAAAAACTGAAGCAGAAGGAAGGGGAAGAGCCCAGGTTGACAGACAGCCGATTGCGGAGTGACCCCATTCCCCAATGTGGTGCCTACATGCTCGGCGTCGTGCGAGACGGTGAGAGGTCCAGGGAATGTCCGGATGGCGTGACCCTTGCTGATTGGGAATCCACAAGGCCGATTACACCTCGTGCCTATCAGTGAAACGCACCAGTTTCGACCGACCTTGACTTATCTTGACATCGTGTCTCGAAAAGCGCGACACTCAAGGGGAGGGGGTTCCGACTCTGAAAGCGATGATGGCCCGCCCCCAGATCCGGATGAGGTTCTCCCGGCTGCCCCTGCCCCAAAGAAAGAGAAGAAGGCGGTGGAGGCAAAAGAGGTGCAGGTGTCCGCTCGCAAATCAGGAGACGACAAAAGCTTTCAGGGCGGAATGTCAGCTGCTCGGCGGGAAATGTTGCTCGCCACAAGGGTCGAGGAGGACGAGCCATGGCAGGCTGTCCAATTTTGCGATGGAGAGGTGCTCACGCTATACTTGTTGGGTGACCCTGTTCTGTCTAACGCACTACACAGACGGAAGATTCCAATCAAGTGTTCGAGTCTATATTCTCGCGAAACGAGGGACTTCTTGAATGTAAAACGGAGATGACTTCATATCTGAAATCGATAAAGGGACTGTGATCTAATACTACTTGTTGATGATCCCAAGGGTGAACTCGCCGTTAAGCAGAGTGACTTTGACCCCGCACGCACGCAGCCACAACAAGTTCATCTCCACCATGTCCACCAGCGAGACCGACTCAGACCCCGAGCCAGAGCTCCCTAGCGACACTGTCTCTACCCTGACAGCGTTCGCCCACTTGTCTGCGACACGTCCGTGCCAGGGTCCAACGGGCCAGTGGACCGTCAGTCGGGCTGTGGACACCCTTGCGACACTTGACTTTCGACTCGTCCGCAAGGTAAGCCATCGTAATCCCACGCAGTGCCCCTATAAATCCATGGGCATGTAGGATACCGCGCTCCATGGCCTCATCCAAAATTGTGCTGGCACGATGCTTGCCTTGTTCGACACTGTGCTCCAGCATGGGCCCACTGACAGTTCGTGTGGTTTTATCCCAGACATCGCCAGCATGCGTGCGTCATGGGATTTTCTTCATTGCTCATCCTGTTCACTGATGATGGCTCTAGTCAAACCCTCATTCTTGCATCTTCTCTTTCAGTACCGCCGACTCTTTCGTGTCATCGCAACATGGGATTTAAAACCGAGTTCTGCACCCCTAGCGATCGTATGCTGGGTGGACGTCGTTCTCGCTAAGCTCGGTGATGTTGCTGCATTCATAGCGGCAGGCCTTGATGGGGGTCACCCCGACCAGTCACTTCCCGTGTCCTTGAAGGCCCAGAGAGAAGAAGATAACCTCCGTGCCGCGATACAGCTACCAGGTAGGACATGTTTTGCTGAAACATGGAATGCATCTCATACGACGTAGATAACTGGGATATGCTTCCATCTATGCTTCTGTCAGAGCGCGTGTCAGCTGCCGCCAAGCGGTTGTCCATAAGGTTGATGCTAGGAAGGTATATTCTCTGTCCCGCGCTTTCGGGACAAGTGGGTGTGGACAATACGTCAGTCACCTACAAATCGCAATCACAGCAACGTCAGATCATGACGCTTTTCACAGCATATACCAGTTACTTTCCACGTTTTCGGAGTTTGTAAGACAAAGTGCGGTTCGGGTGGACGAGCTGCGTTCAGTATTGGGACCCGGCCTGGGGTACCTCCTACAACAGGAGCGTCTCACCAGCGCGATGGCAATTTCCCTATTTGCGGTGAGTAAAGTTCGCGGTCTTTGCTCGACAATTGGTTTCTAGATGTCCATCGTCCCAGGCCGCTGACATTGCACGAGATCCAACCAATAACTTGGAGCGTGCGCCTGCTTTCCGCCCCCAGACGATGGCGGCAGCTATGCAGCTTCTGCGATTTGTTCTGAACGAAGTGGGGTATACCACCCAAACGAACGTTCTGAATTCTTCGGATCACCTCGACACTCCCACGAGCGTCATCATACGATGGGGGATTGTTCCACAGTGGACATGGAGCATTTGGCTGGAATACCGCAGCTTGCATGCGGACACGATCGTGTGCCTTGTACGTTCTTTCTCTTTTTGAAAACAAGCACGTCTTAGGGCTTCAGACCACAGCGTACATTCAACACCACAGCTCAGGCCCGGGGCCGTTGTTGGAAGTCTCAGATTTGATATCTACTAATAGCAGGTCGAGTGAGCAGGCAGCAGTGATCAGCGTGATAATTGTAAGACGGTAGGTTACACACCAGGCATGCTGCTGACATTACCTAGGATGTTGTGTTTCGGTTCATTTCGGTACTCTCCGCGGACGGGCATTCTAAGCAACTTTCGATAGGCATGATGAGCGTACTCCACGGAAGTTGTCGATTGATCTCTCAGTGGATGAACCGTAACTCATGCGGAATTCAACGTTCGAAGGAATGCTGCAAAGCATTGATCATTCTCTTTAGCCTCTTATCTCAGAATGAACAACATATTGCTTGTGAGTATCCAATTTCGGTTTCCCGACATGTGATAGAGGCGCCAGCAGTGAATGAACTAGTCATCGAGTGCCTGGCACTTATGAAGGGAGAGTGCATCCGCGAAGCTTGGCAGGCAGCTTCTGAGGATAATAATTTTTGCTTTCTTGAAGCTCTTGGTCAAAGTATGGTTCTATCTTCACCTCACTGATAAGACGCTGAACGATTCCAGGGGTTATGCAGACAAAGACGTAAGCATTCGGTGAGAAACGACCACCCCGCAATGTTGCAATTGACTTGACACAGGTCATTGTCCCGAGACGATTTCCGAAAGTCTACGGAAGTTTGTGCGGCGCAACCGATGCAATTCCTCATCGTTATAATGTCCAGAGGCGTTCAGCCATTAGATCTGGACGCATTCATCGGCTTTATAGAAGCGGTTGGGGAGCGAGTCCTTGAAATGCCTTTAAGTGACCGGGGGCTCCTTTGCGAAACCTTCCTCGTATGTCTCGCAACCGCAAATTTATCTGGAATCGATTTGCCATTCAACAAAGCCAACATGGCTGTCGACGACGAAGTTATATGGCGTCTCGGAATGTGTAGTGGTGTGAACCTCTTACTGACGTGTAAGTACGCATTTTGGTAGATCAAGTGCGATACCGGCCTGAATCCAGGGTTGCTCAGCTGCTTTTTCGCTGTACATCACCTCTGCACTTGTCAGTGTTGAGCCGCTGACCTACCTAGAGGGTTTGGAACACTTGCTGGATATAGCCCTTTTGATATGTTCACGGCACTATCCTCGCGAGGATGAAGCATTGGGATTGATTGTTTTGCCTACAATATGCGATGCATTGGCGCATTTGTTGGAGCACAGGGATAGTACCGGTAAGCACTGATCCGTAAGGAGGGGAACGGTGCCGAACGTTGGCCAGGGGTATACGATCGGGAAAACATCAGGGCATCAGCACTTTGCAGTGTCTTGCGGTCCTTTGGTAGCGGAGAGGAATCGGCGTGTGACGGATACGACGCAGCGCTGAGACGCAGACTGTGGTCGACAGCAAAGAGGGTGCTGCGGGAGGTATGTGTGCGCAAGTCCATGATAATGACTGCGTAGCTGACTGGAGCAGATGGACGGGGAAGAAAGGGGGAGCGGGGTGGAAGATGCGGAGACAAGGAGAGAACACGAGCTGGTGTTTTGTAGACTGGATGGGCTCGCTCGGCTGCTGTATGTAACAGGGGTGTGACTGTGACATTCCATTGACGTGTCACGTCGCATAAGGTCTCGCTCCCGAACAAGGTCACTCTCGTCCGCTGTCAATGTCGCCGTTCGCGCTCAGCTGTCGCCGCCGATCCCACTCCTCGCCATCCCCATCACCAGCGCCCGCGCCTCCTTGGCGTCCCGCTCAAAAGCGAGCCCTCTCGTCCCACCGCGACACCCCCACGCTCCCTGACTCGCACCGACGCCCCCTCGATATCTGGAGGACCGGCAAAAGGCCTCGCCGAGACACCTCTGTACGTGTCTCATTGCACGTCTATCGTCGTTCACCTCACCCCCCTCCCCTCTCCAGCCTGCTCGAGCGACTCGGAGTTCCACGCCCGCCTCCGCAGACAGTCGTACTACGAGCTCCAATTCATCTGCCCCACACACACCCCTCTTCCCTGCGTCGTCGGCAGACTTCCTTCTTTTTCCCAGCCATCCCCTCTACAGAGGCGGTCTGACCACTCGCAATCCCAGTGGCCCCTCTTCCGCCGTGTCTCTTCTCCATGGCGATACATGCGAACCTTCCCAATTGGAACTTGCTCGTCTCAGATCAGCGGCCTTCTCAGACCTTCAGCGAAGTATCGAAGAGAACGGCGAGGGGTTCGTCAAGCGCATGCGCGAATTCGAAGATTCACGCTCCAAATCCGCCCAATATCAGGCGAGAGGCATCGAGAAGCGTCGCAGAAAACGCTATTCCCCCAGCGTACCTACGACCAGGGCCACCAGAAAAAGCACCATATCAGACGATGACGATGACGTCTTGATCTTCTCGAGCGCTTTCGGCGCTGAACCGTTTCATCCGAGACCAAAACGTTCGTCCAGCCTGGGAGCAATGGACGATAGCGACTTCCAGTTGCACGGCAAAACCGACCCACCCGGTCGACTCTCCCCCATTTCTAGCATCTTCCATTCCATCCCTTTCGCTCGCTATGCATCGCATGTTCACCCTAACATTACCAATCAGCCAACGGAACTGTCAACCTCATTCAGCACGTCTTTTGACTTTACAAACCCTCTTCATACCAATGCATTCAAGCCAGCCTTGTCTCGTTCTTCCTCTCACTCTCTCGCTTCATCGACGAATGTGTTTCTATCAAGTTCATCCGCAGAGGACGCCAACTCATCCTCACCTGTAGTCTCACCCCCTCACTCACCCTACCATCCATCAGTTGGTGCTGTTGTTCCTTCCGCTCCTAGTGCCGAGAAGGCAATAGCAGCCATTACATTGGAAATGGCGAATGGAGCTGGCGGCCTCGGAGACTATGAGGCAGTCAGAGCATTGGATGTTTCGTCAGCAGACGAATTACAGGCCGGAGAACTGTGGCATTGAGTGCTCTTGCACCCGCCCGTTCTTCTATACTTCGTCAACCTATGGCGACAACCGTTAGCAACTTTCTTGTTTATTTTTAATCGTCGATCGGGCCCCTGTTCATGGACCAAAGAAAAGCGTGTCTATCCATCCTGCGTTAATATCAAGCATCGTTGTACCCAACCAGAAGCCATTTTGTCTATACCACCACGAACTTTGGTTCCTTCCCCTCGAAATCATATTCTTGGGATTTCAAAGCAATCAAATCACCGTGTAGAATGCTTTATTTTTCTCTTTCGATATGTATGTCCTCTGAAGATCCTCTGTATGTATCATAACCTGTGTATATGTCGCAACGTGGGTAGGAGAGCTTGGACCTTGGGTGTTGGTTCGATCTTATCCGCGAATCCGACAGAATGGTAGGGAAACCCCACGTTCTACGAGTCACTTGTTGATTGCGTTGCCACGGAACAGAGGCAAGCATGTCACCGCTGAGCCGTCTTCTTCATTCGGGCTTAGCACGTTGGTTTTCCAGACAAGTCCTGCTGTTTTTCCTCCAACTTTGTCCGCAAATCTTCTATGATTTTCTCGGCAGATATGCGCCGCCGCAGCTCTGCCTGATACAACTCTTCCGCCCTTCGACGTGATCGTGCCTCCATCGCCAATTGTTCTCTCATCCCTTGTTATGAATACGTAAAGTCAATAATTCCGACATACCAAGAACACCTACTTACCAGAAATGAGCTTCCCGAGGCCGAGGGGCACATAGAGGTGGGACGACACGGGCACCCAGGGTAACGTGAAGATTTCCGGGATGTCGAGCATATAGAACTCTTCGTCGGAATCGAGGTGAATATTGCCAGTGGCAATGGGGTACGTTTGGGGGAAGATCACTGAACAACTCTCCTTTGGCGGACTGTTGAGGCTCACAGCCTCCGCCTGCTCATTTGCGGAAAGCTTTGTCAATTCCGTATGTCTGATGTGAACAGAATCCTCTTGCGAAAGCGGCGGTTTGGATCCAGAACATTGCACCAAGTCAAGATGATATGTAGTTTCTGGAACGTCAGCCAGTTCGTCACTGGGAAATTCTTCGTCCATATGGGTATCGAGAAATGGTGTTGATGGGGTTTCGTTGCCTACGCTGCGAACCACGGGCTGTTCAGTTCCGCCATCAGAAGGCAGTACCAAGTCCTCATGATCTACTTTTTCTCCTGAGGTATCCGTCCCCACGGGCAAGGAATTCTCAAAATCGAATTGAGTAGAAGAGGGACCCCCAGGGGAAACGTCGAGCATTGCTTCTTGCGATTGTGAAATGTTGGTCATAGTCGTTGTTCGGTTCTCCGAGAGGTCAAGGTTGGGAGAGTTT
The DNA here is from genome assembly GCA_038090935.1 of Hortiboletus campestris. Classification (NCBI taxonomy): domain Eukaryota; kingdom Fungi; phylum Basidiomycota; class Agaricomycetes; order Boletales; family Boletaceae; genus Hortiboletus; species Hortiboletus campestris. Next base: position 27,930 of record JBBPNN010000036.1, read on the forward strand.
CCCCGGATTATCGCTTCGAGCTGCACAGACGAAACAGACACATCGCCTTTCCGGTTATCATGCAAGAGCGTCTGGCTGAAACAGACGTTTTCATTTATCCCCAAGGGTGGGAGAGCACCTTGGGATTGACGCATTCGAGCCCATTCCTCCATCAAATCCCTTTTCGTACTCTCGTCTGTAAGGTCGACTGTGTTCCTTCGGCGTCCCCTGGACCTCTTCATTGATTGTGAACCGATCATCTCGTGTGGAGTGGACAATATGACAGAGCCAGTAGGTGGTCCGCTCAGTAGGTTTCCCGCGCCATCCGGATCTGCTAAATGGGTATAAATATCTGAGCTGCGACTGTCGATGAAGGGATGGATCTTGCGCGAAAGTCGGGCAACTCGTGACCGCGGGACATTCTCCACATCTGTTGTGGGCGAGCCAACCCTTGATCGAGAACGTCTACGTGATTGTAGCTGTGTGTGGAGTTGAGATGACCTGGGTGCAGCAGGAGTAGAGGATGATCTCTTGTGTCTCTTCCGAGGACGCTGTTCACTAGCGTCAGCGATTCGCTCTGCCACCGAGGCTGAGGTGCTAGGAATGCAATCCACTTGGGGTGCAGCACAAGATGACGAGTCATGCTTGCGCCGGCGAGCTACAAGTCGTGTTAGACTGGCAATCGACGTTAGGACGTCCATCCTCACTAATCACGACACTTGGCAAGCTTGATGGTGGTATATCCTCAACATCCGAAAGTAATAATTCTGTAGATCATCAAGGACCTCCCAGGGTGGTCGGACTATATGAATGTGTGTGCTCACTTTGTTTCTTCGACCGTAAAGACTCTGCGATGACGAACATCAATGCTACAAGTATTGGCATGAGTGGCACGTCGTGATTTACCTAGCCTCGAGTTTTCTCGTTGACCCACGGGCACGCTCGCAGCGCGGCTTGTGGTCTTTCGTTCTACGATTAAGTCCAGTCGTTTTCAAGTCGGTGGCGCCGAGGATCATTGGCTAACCTGAACTACGGTGAGGATAAGGTTGATTCTGTATGGCAGTGGAATTACGCGTTGGTGGCATGCTGCAAGGTGGTGTTGTACCAACTTGAAAGGATCCAACCTGCCATGTGAAATTGTGACATAAACTTTAGGTACAACTCGAAGTAACATATAATATTGGAGACTATATCTATCATACACTGAGCGCGAAAAACAATCCGACAAATATTATCCTAGCTACAAGGCGGAACCCAACACCTTCATGGCCAGCGCGCGGAGAATCTGGGCAAATGTTCTGTCCCGTCTCGGGTATTAGTTAAATATCGAGACATACCTCTGCTTTCTGGGTCGCCCCAAGCTCTGAGAATACTGTAGCCACACTTTTGCCTTTGGCGTCTCGTATTGCTCCTACTCGGTTACCGGCAAAGGCACCAAGTACGAAACCTGGTACATTAGCCACGATGAAACCCAGACCTGTGAATAAAGTGAAGAGGTCATTCATATCTCATATGGAAATAGCTCACCTCCACCACATGCAGTGCCGAGGTAAGACCACCACGGTGTGTGTCGTTCCACTTCGGGGCGGAGGAGCTTGTCCAGGTTCAGCCAATGGCCACGAAGAATCTTTAAACCGAGCCCGCACCTCGTCAAAAACGTCAGCGAAGAGGTTCTGAGCATCAGGCCTCTTCTCGTTCGCGTTGTTCTTGGATGCATTGTCTGTGGCAGCACCGCCAAACATACTAGCGAATTGGCGGAAGAAGTTTGATGAGGCCTTCGGGTCAGCGCTCTTGTCCGTCTGCGACTTTGAGGAATAGAGACTGTCATATTCCCTCCTTCGAACAGGGTCGGAAAGGACATAGTATGCATCTGCAACCGCCTATTATAGTGCAATGGAGGTTGAATTGAGTTGACCTTGGAACCGTTCCTCGAGGAGAACAAGGGCCTGCCTGGAATTTCTCTGTGGCTACTTTCTTCTCAGCGTCAGTTGCGTTCGTCAACCTGTCGGGATGCGTCCTACGAGACTAGGATGAGCAGGTAGCACGTCCAGGGCCTGGCGTTCATCACCTCAATGACTCTTTCCTGTAGGCCTGCCTGACCTCTTCTGAAGAGGCTGATTTCTGTATACCAAGGATGCTATAGTAGTCAGGAAACGCGGACATGGTGGGGGTACAAGGGAGAGAGTGCGAGTTGCAACATGCTGCTCACTGGCAACGCCCGCAGCCATTTCGATCGTTGAAGGAAAGCACGTGGTTGCCACCATAAAATCAAAACAAGCGGTGTTCCGAACACTAACCAGTACTTATAGCACAAAATTGAATAAGAAACCGCACTGCGATGAAATATGTAGTAGAATGCACAGAAAATAAAGTCAACCTAGTCATCCGCCAGAACCTGTACCCGCGTTATGCTAGGATGCTGCTCTATATATGGTTGTATAGCGAGTGGTGGGGGCCTCGGTCGTACGAACATCCTCTGAGCTCGATTAGCTCCATCTGCCGATTCGGTTATATGCGAGTTCGTCTCGAGTTGAGGTTTGATTGGTGGTATCACCACACCATCTTCTGCATGGTCTGTTACAGGGGTCTGTGGGGAAAGGGCGACCGGTGCGCGGGAGGTCTGGCCGTTGGTCCGATATTGCGTGAAGTTCGCGGGCTCATCTGCGACATCACCTTGGGGCAATCTTAAGGAACGAGCGAGTGGCGAAAGCTTAGTCACAGCAGGCGAAGCCGGCAGTCCCTCGAGTCGCCGTGGCACGGGTAGATTGCGTGAAGGAAGCTTCCTCATGCCTGAACTAGTCTGGATGGCTTCGACACTGGACGCGCTCTCCGTGGGCTGCCAAGGCTTCTCTTGGCTACCTTGTCTAGATTCATCAGGAGTTGCTAGACCTTTGTAAGACGTCAGATATACTATCAGTAGAACAGTCGAACAACCTACCGCCAATAAACGAAGTCACATTGTATTGCGTTCCCCCAGAATCAAAACAAGAAGATTTTCTGGCCTCTGCAGAAAGAGATTCGTACTCTTCCCCCAAGGGAGTGTGTGGAATGCTATTAAAACGTGGGGAGCTTGGAATGTCAACGAGAGACGCTGAAGTTGTAGGGAGGACTGAAGTATATATGTCTTGAACGGGAGTTGGCCCAGTTGCAGCAAGATGAACACGTCTATTCCCTCTGATACGCTTGATGGATGACGGGCGGGATGAAGGGAGCGATGGAACCGGGGTTGTCAACCAAGGAGGAACGGGGAAGTTACTCAAGGAGACGTCAGAAGAAACAGTTCTTTGGCCAGTGGATGATGAACGAGTCAGTTCCACGCTTACGGGACCCGTGGCAGAATTAAAATGCGACGAATTAGCGGACGTTCTTGCGGAGAACAACTTGAGTGCCTCGATGCTCTTGTCTAGCTGGCTCTGCTGTCTCAGAAGCTCGTCTATCGACGTGCGTGATTCGGAAGCACCTGCGAGCGATTGAATACCGTCAAGACCGTATACAGGAGAAGGTTCTGGGGTTGCTGCGATACCCTCCGCGTGCTTCACTCCAGGGGAGGTCGGCGAAGGAACGGACGAAACAGGGACAGAGCTCGTTCGAACTTGGGGTGGGATCGTATGTTGCAGAACGCCCGCTCGAGAAGGATGAAGGATTCGACCACTATGAATGGAGCCTTCCATAGACCGTACAATTGTAGACTGAGCATCTAGGGTAGAAATGATCGACATATTATTGGCAGATGCGTTGCGGAAAAATCCTGTCCATTTTTTGGGTTCTTGCGTCAACGACACGATACTGGCTCGCGGTGGATCCACTTTTACTTTCTCGGAATTCCAGAGCCTAACTTCTTCATCCTCGTGACGCGTACGGTTCCTTGAGACCCTGGAGGATACCCACGATGATACGTGGTTTAGCGAGCGACGCGCTGAACGGCGGAGCACCTCCCGACTTGAGTGCTTGTTTTGGGTTGCAGTGCCAAGGATCATAGACATACGAGGAGTCTCGATAAAGGGCGGGGTGATTCTGAACGTGGATCCGCGAGCGGGTTCTGGGAGTGTGAACACAACATCTTTGCGCTTTTTACTTTGTGATGAGATAGTGGAAAGGAGGATGTCGCGGTGCCTGAGAATGGCGGTGACCACGACAGACACAGCAATGATATAGACCTCGATGGCTTGAAGTAGGCGGCCAACTGTTGATTCAGTGAAAGCAACTGCGGAAGAGGTAAGATCTCTTGAGGGAGAAAGGCTACGATCACTCACAGTAAAGAAGACCCCCTACCCCAATGGCGATATTAATAAGGAGTCCGGAAATTGGCGCGAGACACTCCCTAAATGTATGCACCATCATACTATCGGGAGAGTTGAGAGTGACAGTGTTCGACAACAGCCTCAGAAGAAGCAAAAAAGACACAAGTAGCTCCAGTGCAGCGTCTGTGGCATAGACATTGCTATATTGATGGAATTGAGGAACCACACGCCAGACAATTTGCAGGGCCGTGATGGTTATGATGGCTATGAACAAGCCAAGGCCAAGCAGTTCTCCCGGTAATCCCCAACGCATCCAGCTTCCAATGTGAGGTTTGTGGATGGATTTAAGGGTGGGAAATCTGATTATCTGGAATCTCTGCGCGGATGGGGCCGCAGATAGATCCTTTCTCGGGGGCTCGGCGACATACGACCAATAAAACAGAAAACGAAAGCCGATAGACAACGCGAACAAGACCTCCCTCGCCCTGATAACTGGTTCGCTGGCTTTGAAGGTCGTATTTATACCTATCCCATCGGCAAGGGTTTGGCCCAAGTCAAGGACCGCGGCGACGAAGGCAAGTAAGGTGGAAAAAAAAAGCCAGATTGACGATCTACAGGGGAGGAGAGTAAGCAAAAGACGAGACATAATACCACAGCGCTTACAAGGATACCCCTTTCAACACAAAAAAAAATGCTGATACACCGAACACCAGGATCCCCGCAGATATGGAAGGAATGTCCGAGAGCACTTCTGCGACCTATTGCTGTCAGACCCGGTTTCCACCGCGTAGTTAATGTACTAACCTCGCATTGGTTACTCCATGAGAGAGAGGGAGAGAAGTGATACCAACTAGTTGCGGGATCACAAGCAATTAAAGGATTGGCTGCCATCAGGGAAAGTGGTGCAAAGGAGAGGAATTATTCCCTCGAGGAATTTAAACGACAGCCACCAGTACAATCTATGACCAGCGCGGTTGATAGAGGCAAAACAACTAGCAAAGTCGATAACCGCTGCGAGGTGAAATGAGCACAGCCGGCTACGGGATCAGCAGCTGCGGTCTGATAACCACCAACGAGCAGCCTTGAGCGCAGCCTGAGAGGAGTAGTGGTTCAGGATGGTACGGAGCACAGTGCCGTTGCCATGGGGGGATGTCTCGGACAGATCTGAACTCACGGTTGTGGTCGTTGTCATCTCAAACCAGATCGAGTCGATATTGCCCACGAGTTAGACAACAAGACCGTGTGGATACATGACAACCTGGAAACAACCAACATGTCCTGCCAAAAGAGCCCTCCAATCTCATACAACAAATGAGCCACCACCTCCCGTCATTTGTCGCACCAGATACATTCCCCTACCCTCATCAATCGATTTGCTGCCTCTCATCCCAATCACACTCTTCGGTCTAGGACGAGGTGTCGCGAGTCCCAATTGTTTCGTCGGACTGCCAGCGAGCTGTCTTGTTGGACTCAGTCCCCCTCCTGTAAGTTGCCGCAAGATACCCGAGTCTCCTCCACTGCGTCCCGTGAACTGGCGTGCAATGGTGGTGGTACCTGTCAATTGAGGTGAAACAAACGGCCCGCTCCCTGTGCTTCGGCCCGTATACGATGGTATGAGCGGTTTGAGAGGTGGTTCTACTTGGGGGTTCCTCATGTGCAATGGAAGTAGGAGCTTGTCAAATCGACGTGAATCTCCATTGCGGGGAGACGGAAAATGTTCAATACTCACGAGACATTCTCTGCACCATACGCCGCCTTGCGTATCTCGCTTCGCAGCAGAATCTAGCCTCTTACCACACCCTGGCTGCGATTTATTCCGCCTACCCTTCCCTGTGCCCTTTCCTCCACAGACCAAACAAGTGGCATGCCACTTCGACCCCTGAGGACCAGGGACGACACCCATCTCCATCGGAGAGACCGTCTTCTGGCATCCAGGGCAAGCAGCCGAGCTACCGAATCGAGAAGATGACGAAAGTGACGGCGTCAACGGAGGTGGCCGTTCATATCGAGAAGATGAATATAGGCTATTTCCATGCTGGGGCGAACCTTTGAGTAGTTGAGTATGGCTAGTCCCTGCACTGAGCTTCGGTGCAGTTTGAATAGTGTTGGTAAGTGGTACGAGAGGCGGACTGAGGGTTAGATCCATGGATGCAGACTTGATAGAATTCGGGGCAACTGTGGATTTGGCCTGTGCCTTCTCCGCTGGCGCACACTGATCAAGTCATTTCGGAATGAGGGCTTGTGGATCTCAGTCTAAAATTGCTCGACTGACCTCTATGTGACAAGCACCTCCTTCTCCTCGCACAAAGACTGCTTGTCCATTGGCCGTTTCTCTAAAAGGTCCATCACACAAAACGCATCGGAAGCATTCTGTGTGATAGGTCTTCGGAGGCCCAACAGCGCAGAGTTCGGGAACTGTAACGAAGCGGCCACTTCCTCCAGTGGCAAACAATGACCCACCACATTTGGCACAGAGAGAACCAGAGGAGAGAGTGGCAGTCGGTATCGAAGACTTGCTAAGAGAATCCTTAGGCTTTGGAGTTACCATGCCTGAGGCTGGACGTTCCGGAACCATAGCCTTAGTTGGAGCATGCTCTCTGAGATTACTGCCAAAATCATCACGAGGATGCACCTGAGGGCTGAAAGCTGACGGGGAGGAAGGTCCTGACGACTGTGTTAGAATATCTGAGATGTCTGGAATCAGATCCGGAGTAGAAGGCGTCCATGATGTTCGTGGTGACCGCAAGCTCGAGGTGCTCACAGCGTGTCGTAGTCCAGGGGAGCCACTAATTCTGGACATACGAGGAATCCGCGATGGGGCAGACGCAGGTGAATTCGTGACGGTGGAGTTCGACAGCAAACCAGGGGAAGAAGTTGCATCTGTGAACGACACAGATGACGAAGTGGCTTGATTCAGGAACCGACTTTTCATCTCTTCTACCGCATCAAAGGATGGCCTCATCGACGAGTGGGGATGATCTTGGTATGGGCTGTCCGCATGTTCACTGGCCTGACAGGGGGTGGTTGTCCTCGTTCCGCTGACATAGTCTGCATCAGTCAAAATATCAACGGGATCAATCTCATGACGAGAAGTGATGAGCGTAGCCGACTTCTTCCTCTCCAAGATGTGGTGTGCAAGTAGGCTACTCTCCAGATCATCCTTATTTAGGTGCGAGGTAGAGGAAGATAATGACGGAGAGGAATCACGTGGCAGACGATTAAGGACCGCATTCAGGCGCTGTGTGAGTTCTTCAAAAACAGGGCTACCCTCCCTACTCTTCATGATACCAAGCCTCTGTTCGAGTTCATCGATTGCGGGACTACCCTCCCGGCTCTTTGAATCCTTGAAAAGAGTGACCAGTGTTCGACTGTCGACTTTTTCTAAGCTGGGCAATGGATGAGACTTCCTTGGCGTGTTGTTTCGCTTCAAACAGCTGTCAAAGCAATCAGCGCAGGAGGGTTGCCCCAGCAAATCAACCATAGGAGTATCGCCGATGTTCTTGTGACACCCTTCACATCTGAAGCATTTCTTGTGCCAAACGCGACCTGAGGTTTCAACGAAGCCCCCGTCGCTCTTCAAAATGAGGACAGGTCGACGGCAGACCGGACAGTCACCTTTCGATCCGCCATTGATGATAAAACACGGCCGACACAAAAACCGATCAGATAACTCGGGTGCAGAGGGATCTGGAAAGATTGTCGCGTCTGGTTGAAACTCGGTCATGCAGATCGCACAGGAGTATGTTGCAAGTGATTCCTTGGGCTGCAGGACCGAACCGAATGCTTTGGAAAGTTCTGGTGCATTCGGTGCCTTTAGAATACCAGCCCCTGCTGCAAGGGTAGTCGGCGAAGGTGGACTGCTCTCGTTAATCTCGAACGGTTGCTTCGGTGGAGACAGGGGGCGAGTAGCGGAGCTGATGTGTGAATTGATGCGACTGGAGATAGAAGGGGAAAGGTGAGATGAACTTGGGCGGGGAAAGTGGCCGATAGCAAAATGTGAAATGTCCTGATCCGGTTCAGCTCTTGGCCCAATCGGTGCAGCGTTGGGGCGCGATGCAGAAGAGCTGCCGTCGATCTGAATGGGCGAGCGTGTCGGAGACCTGTCTTTCGAAATATAAGTCTGCGACCACTTGTCAGTTGTCTGACATTTGGAGGATGTCCACTGTAAGACAGGTGCTAGACCACTTCAGCTACAATATCGGAACACTAATCAGTAACAGACAGACCGACTGCGGTGCCACCACATTTGCAACGCGTTCCAGTGACAATGTCACCACATCTGCGACAAAATCCCATGCGATTTCCGGAATACTCTTAATGATGCACGTGTAGACTTGAGACAAAATTTGGAACGAAAGGTAATGGTACAGATGTGGGTGTCGTGGAGAATGTTGGGAGTGTTCAACTTACGACAGCACGAGGCCGAACAATTATTATAAAATAATGTTTGAAAGAGGCGCGATCACGTGTCGTAAGAGCCCGACCAAAAGCAGGGCATGGTTGGGTTGGCATATAAACAACAGAATATATATGACCATTGCATGCACTCTTCGACTCTCATTCATAGCTTGGCAGGTATAACAGGTTCCCAATCCACGCGCTCAACCTCAATTGACAACGTCAGTGTAAATCTTGCATAATCTTGAGCACTCACCATTTCGGGGGAAAGTTGGTCAATTGACCGGACACCGAGAGACTCCATACCGAATCTGATTTCGCGTTGCAGGATTCGCACCAAACGAACGACCCCAGCTTCGCCATAAGCCTGAGAAACTATCAATCGAATGCATTCCGCACAAGAGGCGTACTCACACTCTGCGCGTAGAGGAAGGCGCGGCCAAGTCCAATAGCCTTTGCACCGAGGCAGAGGGCTTTGAGTACATCTAAAGGGTACCATAAATGTAAAGACGATGAACCCAATCATCTGTTCACGGACCAGTGCCGCGACGAATGCCGCCATCAATATAGACTGCAATTGTTTCTTCGGGAAGACCAAAAATCAACAGGGTGTACTACGTGCCTTCAGTCTTCTCAAACACCTCAGGATGTTCCTTGCGGAGCTTATAAAGAACTTCCAAAGGGGGAAGCGAGCTGCATTTTGGGATGCGTAACTGGTATACTTGTTAAGCAGCTTTGGTTGCTCACTATTCAAGTTGACGACCTGGAACAGTGAAGATGGACGGATTGCATCCACAGTTTGCAACGTTAAAGCTCACCACCATGGTTCGACAACACGATGCCTTCACAGCCAGTCTCTGCAGCGAGAACGGCATCCTTGCTGCAGTTAGAATTTAGCGACGTTGAACTGAAACAATCATACCGCAACACATTGAATCCCTACACTAGTTATCAGCGCGTGCGGAAAATACGCAAAAAGCCGTACCTTTAATAACTATAGGAAGTCTCGTGATGCTTCGCATCCACGGTATGGTCTGGAGACCGAATATGATGTAAACTGGATGCAATCACATCATAAAATCCCACCCTTTCCCAAGTCATGTCAACATCGTTATTGATAATGAGTCCGCCGGCTGTGCCTAAAAAACCGGCATCCTTTTCATCAACCTTGGAATCTGGTTGACATACAACTCCTTGATTCTCGAAATCCTCTAGGTAGTGAGGGACACGGGTATCCATTTCCCGATTGGACGGCACGAGCGCATCGACGGTAAGAAAGATCGCTTTGTAGCCCAGCACCTCGACTTCTCGAATGCGTTTGGCGGCAGTGGCATCATTCCTGTGTTTGTACAACTGGAAGAAGATGGGCTGGTCGGGTGAGCCTCGAGCAGCGGCAATCTGACCATATGACAGTGAAGCGTTAATGGAAACCATCTGGATGATGCCGGTCTTGTATGCGCCGCGCGTTAGATTAATTTCGCCGAGAGGATGTCCTAGTCGAGCCAATGCAGAGCCACTGATATACACAGGGATGGATGTCTTGTAGCCAAGAATGGTTGACGAGGTATCACAGCCAGAGACGGTCCTCATGACTCTAGGGTGGAAGAAAAAGCGACTAAATGCACGAGCGTTTTCCATGTGCGCTTTTCGTATCGCTTCGGTGACATGGATAACCACGCAAGAACTGTGACATACTTATGGAGTCATCCGCGGCAGATGCATAGTAAGCCAGAGCTTTGTAAGGAAGAAGTTTCTTGGCTATTTCCTACGGGGAACGCCAGCATCAAAAAGAGCTAAAGTTTGGTGGAAGCGCGCGTCTCTACCTCCATATCCTGGACATTGATTATTCGGTTGAGGGGGGGCCTATTCTTGAGAGCCTCCTCCACTCGCAGCTCATCCTTTGTTTTGGTCTGGTTCTTCTTTGCCTGTTTCAGTTCGAGAATTGAGGTTTGGTCAAGATCACCAAGATGCTTTTCGGGAGCGATGTTCTTGTCGAGTGCGTCGAAAGGATGAATCGGTACATAGGCTGCAGTAGAATCCCGTCCTCCAAACTCCAAGATCACTTGATGCCCTCCTGGGTGGTCCTAGAAGCAGTGAAATGGGAGAATGGGAGTGATAGGTAGAGACATACGAATAGAAAATCGGTGACATCGTACACCTTGTTTCTTATAATTACCCAGCAGGAACTGTGCGGAGGGTGGGTGAGGGCTGGGAGTGGAGAATGAAGATACGCACGTCGTGGTGTTGTGTTGAGCGACCTGTGCGAGGTTGTAGGTTGGCATGGTTCACTCAAAGGAAGCGTGCCTTGTAAAACCGGCCCGGGGCGACGATCATAAACACCTAATTTAGGGTTGGGAAGTGCACGCTGATCATGTGACGTCGCGTTGTTTGGTTGGCTTTATTGTGTGTGTTGCACTCAAACCACGACTTACACCACCCCCGATGAGCCCAGCGCTAGGAAGAGAAGCCCTCGAGGCTATGAAACGTGCAGACATACAGAAGTTGTGCAAAGTATAGTCGTCATTTTCCCTTGTAATTCATCTCCGATCTCATGCAATATATATTACATAGGACTACGGCGTAAAGGCAAATCTCAAGACCGAGGCACTCATTGATCTTTTATTGGATGCTTCACAGTAAGCGTGAACTGATCTTTTGCTCCGTGATCTCCTTTAACCGCAATGAAGACCCCAAGCACCACGGCGCAACCCTCCACAAGCTCCACAACGACCTCCCTCAACCAGGATACCAAGCCTCGCCGGTGCCAGACCGAGAGAACAATCCACCAGCTCAGTAATCGTTCACGGCTCTGAAGACGAAGCAGAACCCACCTTTCCTCAACGCCACCATAAAGTTATTCCCCACGAACAACCAGTCCCTCAGCGCACAAGGAAAGCGAAACAAACTCAGTACAGGCTTGGTGTAGGACGTCCAGTAATAGCGGGTGGATCTGGTGCTCGTGCCGTTACCAAGTCCGTCAATATCTCCCATACACCGAAGAGAGCAAGGAGTAACAGGTCGATCAAGCCGTCCGAAGCGACAATCACAGAGGGTCAGAGGCAGGACTTATGTGACATCCCCGATTCTGAAACCCTCCTAGAGCCAGAACACGGCTCTGCAGGGGCTCCTCCGCGTAAGCAATGTCATGTCGACCTAGATTTTACTCATCTCTAACTTTCCCTTTGCAATAGATTTCAAGAAGAACCCAGAGGATGCAAGTAGCCAATCGCAGCTAAACATACATCCGGTGACCGGGCCTTCAAATAAGGCCTTAGAAACGGTAATCGCCGAAGCAGTGAGTCATATAGCAGGAAGACTATATTCGCACTCATTTTTGCGAGTAGCTTGCCCCTGTACAGCAGGAGTTAGACTCCCACAAAGCACAACTCGCTGATTTAAAAGAGAAGGTTTCTTTTTTGATCGAGTCATTTGAGACGAAGATCCGGAATCTTACATCAGAGATCCAAGATCTCTGTGCTAGAGCAAAGAACTTACCTTCCCTTGATACCTCATTGACGACGGCTCAGGAACATTTAGTTCGAACACCAGAGCCACCTTCAACGCCGAAGCGTGTCCGAACGCCCTACCGTCCTTTTACGTATGTTAACATGCTATACCTTTTGTTCTCCGATCTGAGCAGATGATAGTCTCCCAGCCGCTGAGAATTCTGGACCTTCCGAACTTTCAAGTGATCCTTCCAATCTCGATACGCTTGTGCCACCCGACTTGCGATCTGTTAATAATGTGGAGCAACCCAGGCAAATGGGTTCGCTATTACCTGGATTTCCGCATTCGACGTTGGGTAAACGTCCTCGAGATTCTATGTCGAGTAGCACTTCGGGAGTCTTTGAGGTGGTACAAGAGGGCATGGAGACGGAGCTGGAGAGTAATGTTGGCCCACCAGCTCACAAAAGGGCCAAGCTTCATGAACCAGAGGACAAAAGTAGAGAGGTGCCATCATCATCGGAACCCCCGCAAGCTGAGCCTTCTGAGCCCCCGGAATCACCCAGGCGGCGCGGAGGCCCTAGTTTTCCCATCTTCTCCGGACGGGAAGAAGACCCGCCACCTCCGATTGAGCGCCTCCCGAACTTCTATGGCCCTACCTCTCCTCCTCTTATGAGTGCACCGGCAACCAGTTCCGCAAACAACGTTGAGAATCAGAATCCCTTCAGCTTTAGCTTCGTGCCAATAGCCTCGACGCCTGCCCAGGCTGTATACCCTCTCACGATGGGCACCTTTCCTCATCCAGAGCCACCCACATCACCTTCGCCAGCAGCAAATCCCGACCGCCCAGGTAGTCGTCACTCTGATCGGTTTGGAGCATTTGGTGTCCCACGATCGAGTTCGAGGGCAAGTGGGCGCGCTGCCTCAGGGGGTTCTCTGGCACGTGGGGAAGCTAGCGGGTCAAACGGACTTCAGAGAGCCCCTTCGAGTAATGAGGTTGCATCGGGTCTCGGTTTGACGGCCATTAAAACATCGGCCACTGAACAAGGTAACCCTGCCCCTCCAGCGAAGCGTACGATGTATGGGACGGAGTTAGATAGTGATACGAGATTTGGGGACTTCGGTGTAGAAGGCGTTGCGTCAGGGTTCTGGGCGGGTGGTAGGTTCTGAGTTTTGAGATCACGACTCATCAGATATTATTGTTGTCCTTGAATTCGTTCGATTCAATTTCGACTAATCAGGTATACCGCATTGGTTTCCTTGTCTTACAGACTTGTAGTTCTTTCCAGTCGGCTCTCAGATTGTATCATTTTGTCATGTACAATATTAGTTGTGAACTCTACAAATCCTTTGTAATACGATAACTTGGGAAAGCTGCGGAGATTACGGTTTGGTGGCTTGCGTGTTGCAGGCTGGCAGCCACAAGGTGAAGTATGTGCTGTAGTTCTTGATCAGATGGAGGGAACGAATGATTGGATTTCGTCGAACAGGAGTTCTGGAGGCACTAGTCAGATGGACACCACGTCGGGCGAAATCAGGTACCTTTAAGCTCCCCTATGGTGAGATCGTCCTTGTACTCTACACGAAGGATTCGATACAGTGAGCATAAAGCTGGGGGTTGACGTCGCGTTGATCGTACTCACGGTCAAAATCAAAATAGTCTGGATCCAATGATGCGACACTTGGTTCATCCCCAGGATCGTGCTGAGATGATAGACATCCCGGGCCATTAGTGGTCACTTCAAGCGCGAATTAGTGCAACCAAACACACATATGCTGAGATGTATGGATGTTCCAGAGCTTCATCAATGGTTAGACGCTTTCTTGGATCGAAAGTCTGCGGCACCAGTTGTCAGTGGTCAACATCCCCAGCTAGGAAAGTGATGTTTTGACCAATGTTTTCTGCAAGAAATCGATAGCATCTGCGGATGCTTTGGGAAATATTTGCGTGAAGGATTTTCGCTTGCGGATAGGAAGCGCTCGGATGTAGTCTCTTGATCGCCTTGAAGTGATGGAATAAAACTCGTCCAGCGTCGGTGTACCTGTCCAACCACATGGCTTAAGTTCCACATCACAATATCAACTGCGACAAAATCTGACCTATTACATCCAGGATAAGGTTAAGTTGATGTCCATAATCCCGGCCCGGAAAGAGGGGTCTTTGGTTAAGCAACTCTGCCAAGATACAGCCGACCGCCCATAGGTCAACGGCCTAACAACGTTGAGACAATATTGGTCTGGAAGTGCGACATCAGTCACCACACCTTGGTGTACATCTTGAACGAAAGCATAATTTCGGGTGCCCGATACCAGCGCGTCGCGACATACTCGGTCATCAATCCTGCCTCCTTCGCTCCAGGCGCAGTCGAGTTAATGCTTCGGGCTAGACCAAAGTCGCAAACTTTTAAATCACAGTTCGCATTTAGCAGTAAGTTGGCAGGCTTGAGGTCTCGGTGGACGATGTCTGCGCTGTGGATGGACTTGAGGGCTCGGAGGAGCTGGTAGATGAAGTACTGGGAAGAACCGGGTTGGCAAAGATATTGATTAAAAGGAGAGAATAGTCACTTGACAATGATCGTCAGAGAGCGATTGGGTGCGTATGACGCGATGCAGATCAGTTTGCATCAGTTCTTGAATAACTGCTAAAGTTCAGTGAATACCAAATATCAGGCGTAAGTGGTCATACAATAGACTTCCTTGAAGTCATTCAGGCATGGAGGCTTGATGATGTCCAATATGGAGATGATCTGGGTCGATCAGTACTAGTATATGTGCAGGGGAGTGGCGAGGTGTACTTGCATTTTCGTTCATGCATACGTCAGAAAAGAACTTGAGCAGTTTGAGTTCCCGTAACGTTCGCAGGCAAAACAGGGTATGATCAAATGGGAGGATCTTCTTGATCGCCACGTATCTTCCTGAGGGCTTATGGAGAGCTGCTGCCACGGTTCCGTAAGCACCTTCACCGAGTGCATACAAGATCTCATAATCGGGACCTGTGTATTAAACAGCCAGATGTCAAAGGGGTCCATTGGCGGCCGGACCGTGGTACTCACTGGTCTCGAACTTGGGTATCGATTTCTGGTTTTTTGACCTTTCCATTAGTGGCATAATAGTCATTGCGATGGATGATATGGATGGAAGACCGAAGAGCTCAAACGGGAAACAAGGGGGGTGCCAAGACGACGATCTTGAGGCCGAGGTTATAAACAACAGAAGTTTATTATTGAGTTGATTGATGCAACCTTGATGGCTACACGGCGGCTATGGGCGGTGTTAAAGTCGTGACGATCAAAAGAACGTAGCGTTGCATCGCCTTGAGGATCAAAGATAGGAACCAAGATTAGGTCGCATTGCCGCAGTGCCCGGTGCCAACTACAAGCTCAGAGTCATCGAGAACCATGGATACCTTTACGCGTTTCCTGCCACTTCCCTCGCTTTCCTTTCCTTCTTCAAACGCTTCCTCTCCCTCCGTGCTTCATCATCCTCGCCACCCTCCGCTTCCTTCTTTTCCTTCCTCCGTTTCTTTTCGGTGCGGTCCACCCCATCACCTCCTGCGCCCTCCATGGTCGTGGAAACGTTGCCATTTCTCTCTGCAGCTTCGGATTTGCGCTTGCGTTTCTTCTCTTTCTCTTTTTGTGGAGAATTCGACGGTTCACCCCCCGTTTCTGGAGCTGGTGGCTCGGAGACAGTGACTGCACCAACGGTTGCAACAGCGACAGGGGCCTGCTAAGGATTTTCAACATTTGGCCCGCGCGGCTCACAGCGGCGACGGTGGCGGACTCACTTCTCGGTTGTAATCGATGTAGTCACGGCTCCACTCAGCGGGAGTAACACCGTCGATCTTCTCTCCATGTTTTCCAAGTTTCCCATCCTTGACCATCTTTTTCTTTTGTAATGCCATCGGGCCAAGGCCCCAGCGGCGAGGGTAAGTGTCTCGCTCCATGATGCATCGCTTCACTTTCGCAACGACACCGTGATCGCAGGTTGCGAGCTCGACTGTGGACATCTGAGCGATCGCAAGAGCAATCGCTTCTCCTGCTCAAACGTCAACACATAATCGATTATCAAGTGGTTGGAGGCTACCTTTCGTCGTCATGAGGACGACATCTTCATTGACAGAAATATCGGCCTCATACCGAAGGAGACCAGGTATCATGAGTTTCGCTCCGTAGCACACTGCGTTGACTGCACTATCTTTCACCACAATACGCTTGTAGCCCACCAATAAGCTCTCGAGAGGTCGGATAACCCGCCGAAGATATGACTCTGTGAAGCGTCAGCCTAAGACACAGAATAATAATTTGTGCCTACCATCGCGGGTGTTATCATACGTCCACTGCGCATCCAGCACATCGTGCATAGTCACGATATCATCATTTTCCGACATGGCACCGCTTCTTACTCGCCTTAGCTCCTGCATGTGTCCGCCGACGCCAAGTACAAGACCGAGGTGGACGCATAATGTTCGAATGTAGGTGCCGGCCTCACATGACACCCAGAATACGGCAAGATTACGCTTCTCATCAAATTCCAAGAGCTTGGATTCATAAATGGTACGTATGCGCAACTGTCGCTTCACGGCGGAAATGAGTGGGGGTCGTTGGAAAAGCGCACCACTCAGGGTTTGAAGGGCGCGTGGGAGGGCAGTGGGACTTGGGAGGCTGGAGTGTAACCGCAGAACACAAACATACTCTTTTCCTGAATACCAGTCAATCGTGTGGTTAACGGTCAAGGAGGATACGTGCAGACCTGCCCCTTGTTGGGATTTAACTAGACGCGTGGCTCGGTCAATACAGACAATCAGACAACCTGTCACCTTGGGGTCAAGAGTTCCACTGTGACCGGTTTTTTCTACTCGCAACATTCGCCTGAGCCAAGCGACAACTTCATGCGAAGAAGGATTTGATGGCTTGTCCAGGTTGATGACACCAGACCTGCGAAAGTGGGGGGTGAGACTTGGAGGAGACGTGAGTGGACAAAGTACTTGATATAGCTGGAGATGTCACGTTTGAGAGGGCTGCTCCCGGATGGAATGGGGGTGAAATGGCTGGAGCGGATGAGCAGTTTGTCGTAGTTTTTCAGGAGTAAAGGCCATTGGGAAGTGTCAAGTTTCGGTTGGGAGGATTCAGACTTGATGGAGTAGTCCCCCTCCCTCTGCGCAGAGGCGACCTGTTCGCGAGTTAGCGATGAAGACATATGTTTTGGATATGTTCCTTGTGAGAGATTTCACTCGGGCATTGTGTGAGAGGATCTCTCCTTTTCTGGTGATGGTGTCAACTTCCTGATCGTGGGAACTCAACTGTACAGTTTTAGAGCCACATCGTCATCATCATCATCATTTGGATTGTTGGGCCGACAATCCTCGAAGCGTTTGAACGCGGAGCCACTCGTCAAGATGGTCAGTCTAGGCAACGCTTTGCTGAGTTACCTTCTCAGTAGGCTCACGCCTTGATGCTTTAGCCTGCCGCCGCGAAGACCACATCTATGAAACACAAATTCATCATCGACTACTCTCGTCCCGCCGCTGACGGTGTCTTCGACGGTGCTGACTTTGAAAAGTTCCTCCACGACCGCATCAAGGTTGAGAGCAAAGCTGGGCAACTTGGCGACAATGTTAAGATAACCCGCGACGGTAGAGTCTCTCATACACACTGTGAATGTCCATTGATCCCCTCTGCAGCAAACAATAAAATCATCGTCACGTCCAATGTTGCGTTCTCGAAACGGTATCTCAAGTACTTGACAAAAAAGTTTTTGAAGAAGAATACTTTGCGCGATTGGATTCGAGTCGTCGCTTCTTCAAAAGATGTTTATCAACTCCGGTTCTACAACATAGCGTGTGTATCAATGTCTTACGCTTTGCCTACTGTTTACTCACGATGAACGCGCAGCCGTGATGGCGATGATGAAGATGAGGAGTGATCTCACAGTCGACATATGGCCATGTACTCTATTCTACCCTGTCGCGCATTCCTCAGGCAATATGATATAGGTTCAATAAATGGTATTTCATCGTCCATCAATCCGTATGAGTGCTGAATCATTTAATCACCATCCTCGTGCTTGTGGACTGCTCGATCTCACTAGCACTTTCCAGCTTTGTCCTACCCAACGCAACCATTGCGAGCTTATGCCACTGAATTTGTGACTCTGTCAAAGGTTTTCCTCGGAATTGCTGTGCCAAAATACCGCTCAGTTGCGTCCGCAGAATCTTCATGGCTGTGTTAGCTTTAGACGTGAGGCGATACTTGACCTTTCGGTCCACAATCGCCGTATCTGACATGAGCTATGAATGATCGATGATCCCGTCAGTAAACGTGTGATACAGTGCGCGACTCTCCGAATAAAGACGGACCTTGAAGTCGCATTCGCCGCACAACAAGAGTATGGCCAGGTCATTGATCGGTGCAGTCTCCCAAGCATACAACTTCCTCGATTGCCTAAGCTTCTGGTAAGTATGCTTACCCATACAATGCCATGCCAGGACATACATAAGAGTAAAGTAAACCAAATAATTGGCGGTTATATCCTTTGGTGTTCTCCGATAATTGACAGACGAAGGATGGAAAAATGCTGCTTGATTGTTTGAAAGTGTGCGCATTTGTTGGAGTTCATCCGTGACGTCAACATAAATAAGCTTTGGGTATAACCCAGATAACAGAGCAGCATTGACAATGGCGGGATTGTTGCTGTTGGTGTCCAACTCTGGAGGGACCATGACAAACCGACATCTGTTGCGTCCAAACCGAGCACTGGCCCGCAGATTTGAACAACTCAGCATAAGTGCCAACAGGAGCACTCAAGACTTACCGGTTCAGCTCCTTCACGAATTCCGCACCTACGCAGATGAAAGAAGAATCGACCAAATAACTAAAACAGAAGCGTCAGACACATGAAGTCTATCGGACACAGGCTGCTAACCCAAGGAATTGCTGACGTAGTTCTTCGATCTGCAAGAGGTTTTCATGACTGAGGAAATTCTTCCGACAGAACTTCTGGGCAAATCCTTGGTTAGCAGACCTCCGCCAAGCGGCAAACGCAGCATGAATCGTCAAGAAATCCGAATTATCTGCATTTCTCCGCATGAGATCTGGGTAAAGGGTCAGGAAACGCATCACCCACCAGTACGGAATGTATTCTTTGCACGATCGGCCTCTTCCTCCATCCCAAGAGGCGTTACAAATGGTGATTTTGAGCTCAATGCTGCTGCGATAGTCAACGCGGGATCAAGACAACGAAATACCACAGCTATCAAGAGCAGTTTTCCGAGGTGAACATCCGTAGGTAGCTTGCTAAGTAATCGACCCATAGAGGTAATATCTTCTGTGGGTGTCAAAGCTCGCACCTGGACATGCTCAGTCCTCCGCATGGAGTTTATCAGAATTTTCATACCTCAACCAGCGCTGCGACAGCTCTCTGAACATTTATCGAGGCAGGGGGGTCCAACGCATGGCAAAGGACATCTTCGATTGACGCTCCAAGCTTTACCTTCATAGTCTTGATGCGCAAGGCGAGATCCGATAGGCTCAATCTCATCATTTCCGGAAGAGGGTGTTCGGCGAACTACACATACTTGTTAATCCACCTCCAGTCAAGGTATTAGGTTACACTCACCAGGGTATCATGACGCCATTTGGTAAAGAGATGGAAGCATATTCCATTCTGGACCCGGCCCGCTCGCCCTCTTCGCTGGGCAGCGTTACTTTTGGCAACGAATGTGTCCACTAAGCGGCTTAATTGACGCTTTTCGTCGAACCTGAACAGCTGTCAGTCCCGTGTCAATGCAACATAAGACGCCGATACATGATCTCTCGCTGTTTTCCAGTGTCAATAACGCAAGTGACATCAGGAATTGTGATGCCTGTCTCTGCAATGTTTGTCGCTGAAAGAGGGAAGGTCGATTTATGCCGTCAACACAATAATGTACTAGACACACACCAACAACTATTTTCCTCGTTCCGGGTGGAAGCACGTCAAACACAGCATTTTGATTGTCGCTTGAAAGAGTAGAATGCAAGAGATAGACACGGAATAGCGATTCCTGACCAAAAGAAGGGTGATCAGAAAGAAGGTCGCTCATCCGACGAATCTCGGCGAGACCAGGCATAAAAATCAAGATCGCGGAGGAAAACGAGAGGAGTGATTGGTCGTTGAAACATAAGTGTTCGAGTAGCCGAACAATTAGATCGTAATGGATTGCACGCTCGTTGAGGAGGTCGACAGTTCGTTCTGTCTGAGGAGCATAGCGTTTTCCCAATGAAATCGGTATTTTCACGTTAGATTCCCCTTCGACTAACGTCGTATCTTCGTCTTCATCGATCACTGTGGACTCCTCCCAATCTACACGGCTCTTGCGCTGGTAGGGTTTGGCATGTCCTGGAGAAAGGTAAGTGAGGGCCTTACCCTATCACCAGCGGTTAAATGAAACTCACGTCGCTTCGCATAAGGTGAATCATCGGATATTGACCAGCCAGTACGTTCAATGGCATCCTCAAGGTACAGGACGTCCACAGGGAAAGTCCGACCTGGAACGCGGACTATCGGGCAGCCTCCGAAATAACTTGATATCTTGTCTGATTCCATCGTTGCAGACATGAGGATCACCCTATTGAGACTCTTGAGAAATGGAGCAGTACAGGAAGCACAGCTCTGGTACCTTAAATCGGGACGCTGCGGTAGCAGAGACTTGAGTACAACGAGGAGAAAATCCGACTCGATAGTGCGTTCGTGAACTTCATCAATAATTATGTGCTAGGTTCGGGCCATTATACCGATCCGTGACATGGAACAACATGAAGAGATAGATCACACTCACCGTTATCTCGTCAAACGCGGTACCCTGATCGCCACGTCCGGAGCCGCGTTCCAGCATCCTCAGCGCGATGCCGGCGGTAATGTAGGTTAATCGTGTATTTTTGGTGGTGTTGCTTTCCAAACGAATGGCGTATCCAACGAGAGAGCCCAAAGTGCCAACTGATCCAGAGGGATCTCCCAATTCACGTGAGACCCGCTGCGCAAGCGAAACCGCAGAAATACGACGGGGCTCCGTGCAATATATCTTGCAAGGCTGTCCCCGCGAGAGCTGATCTTCGAGGATAAAGGCAGGCACTTGAGTAGACTTCCCACTGAGATGAACGTCAGTGACAACTTTGAGCCTGCGTGATTCGTGCTTACCATCCTGTCTCACCGCAGAGCACAAGAACTTGAGCGTTTTTCAACATTGAAATAATGTCTTCCCGATACTTTGCTATGGGTAGGGAGTTCCGGTGGATCTAACATATTTTGTGTATGTAATCATCTTTTCACGAGATAGGACAACTTCAGACTGACCAACATTTCCCGATACGCTGGCCTTGACTGGCGCGATCTGAGATCTGAGATGAGTTTTTCGTAATTTACCTCAATGTTCCGCGGAAGAGTTGACATCTGAGAAGCGCCTCTGGCCTCAGGAACTGAACCAGGTGTTGCATCTCTTGTCTAAAGTTTAAACCGAATTAAAACACGAATGCTCGAACCAAAAAGCAACTCACCTCTCGATTGGTATCAACCTTTTGACCAACAATGTTCCATAACTTAGCCCAAACTTCTCGATTTATACGAACCTCCCTGAGCTTTCTATCTATTTCTAACTCGTCCCACAAGTCTCTGAAAACCGGAGGGAACAGTCTGAAGAACGTGTTACCAACAAGGCTCCTCATTGACCCAGCAGCAAAACCTTCCGTAGGAGGAAACGAAAGCGCGTGCAGCGCGACAGTAGCGATGTATTGTTCTGCCTGTGACTCTTCATAACAAGCAATGTCTTCCATCTTCCATTCGTCTACCTTACGGTTACCCCACAATACCCGAACGCCAGAGCGTTTTGCGCGGCTCTCCCCAGATAGGCTGCTGAATGTGACTGTAGCATATCGGTCAACCTTGGATACGTAGCCCAAAAGTACGACCTGTGGTAGCTTCCCTCCACTCTGCTTGTGGAATGACATGTTTTTGACGGAAATTATCGTTCCTCGAGGACCCTCGACTTCGGATATGGCATCCAGAATTCCAAGTAGCCCTCCGGAAGATTCATCATCCTCTTGGTCAAATAAGTCAGACTGCGGCTCTGGTTCAGGGGGTATAGTGACCGCCATTGGAGTGGTACCATTGGGGCTTTTCGGCCGGAAGTGTTCCAGAGATCCGCGAAGCCTTGCCTGAAGGAGTTGAGCATTCGCCTTTTCGAATTCAGAGCGATAGAGTCGTTCCGCATCCCTCTCATCGAAGAAGTAGTGTGACTTCACGCTCCGCATTTTTTCCTCTAGAAGACTTGCAACACCCAATCTTTGCTGTTTGGTTGTGTCACTTGACTTGAGGTTTATGAGCTGCAATTTTATTCGAGCATATTCCAGGTTGGGATCATCGAGTTCCGGGGAGGTATGCCCTGATGAGGGGCTACTCAGGTCGACGCTAGTCAACGCCCCTTCGAGTGGTAGCGTTTTGTTTTCATTGTAACGAATTTTCGACGAGAGAAGGGGAGATGTATTCGCCCCAAGTTCTGTGGAGTTCGAGGACTCTGATTCAAGTAACTTTGCTGGGTATTCCTGGAAAAGAACCTGCATTCCAGGATCTGGGGTATTGATTGACTTGCGCAAATCATCGGAAGCTTCTTCTGAACGATGAACAGATTCAAGCTCTGCGAGGTCTGAAATTTGAGATACATACTTATTTCGAAATCATTATCAGGGCAATGGACAGCAAGCTAATCGCACGTGAGCAAGAGAACGTAATTGCCGTGATGAGTCTCGACTGACCCAGTCTAGGGCCCCGTCGAGTTCAATGCCAGCCATGGCTCGCAGACATTGCTCCACCCAACCCTCAGAAAAGCCAAGTCTGCGTAGAATACCATATGTCACTGCGAGACGAGTCACAGCTTTTTCCTTGGCATGGTCAATGTAATGCCGCGCTAAGAATCGTGAGATTGAGTCTAAGTCGAATGGAACGAACACAAAAGAAAATGAACGACCTCTGTGCCGTTCTTCTTCGAGGTGGAGACGTAAAATCTCTTCAACCAACACAGAATCCACTTCTACAATGTTGAACCCTCTGGAGGTACGTCTATCCACTTCGCTCGCCTGGTGTGCAGGGTTAGAGTCCAAGGGACAAAGATAGGAAGAGTTAGAAAACACGCCTTGATGGCCCTTGATATCTCTTTCTCTGTTTTCTCCTGGTATTTATCGACCATGATCTGCAAAAACTGCTGTTCATCCTCTTCAGCATCAAACTTTTCCAAGTCTCGTGTAGCTTGATCCAGTGCCGAAGCCTCTGTCACCAATCCATCAGTGGGGGGTACTTCCTCAGCCGGTGGTGCAATCTCCTCCGCCTGGGCGGCTTTCTTAGGTATGGATATGGTTGCGAAGCCACGGGCGACGGGCTTTAACTGGGTTTTCTTTTTCTTGGGCATCGGGAGAGCAGCGTTGAAAGATGAGTCGAATAGGATCGTCACTGGCAACTGGTATGATCTCAACGATAGGGGTTCATCCTCATCGTGGATTTTGAAATGCAGCGCCACATGTAGCATGCAACCCAGGTCCCGGAGCAAAATAGGTTAGAAATTATTTAAAGACATGTACAATACAACTCGAAGGCGGTACAAAATGCATGAACTACTCTACAGATGAGTCTGCGGACGAATGAGAAATCGAACAACAAATCTAAACAAATCGCAGATCATTCAACCTGAACATCCATCTCGGATCCAACGTCGTTGGCACTCTCCGCCTTCCTCTTGCCAGCGGCTTTCCCTCCCGTTTTGCGGGGTCGCAGAACCCCTGACGAGTTCCCACCTTTGCGCTTCTTTCCCCGGTTTGGGGCTGCCACAATACCATCTTCTTCTCCCTTGTCCGCGGTTACATTTCCCTGGCCGGCAAGGTGGCCAAAGAAATCGTCACCCTCGTCGTTCCATAGGTCTCGAACTGCATCGTTGTCAGCACTTGCAGACCCGGTACCGAGCTTCTTTCCAGATTTATTCGAAGGGAGTCCTGATCCATTTGCATTGTCAATGTTGGCGAGTTGCTCGTCATTCAATAACAGTTGAACGATTTCGCTGGGCTTCGCCACATCGGTGAAGTTTTTGTTCCCAACAACAATGTCTTGGACCTAACAGAAAGTTAGAAATGCCATTAAATCAAACGAAGTAATCCACTCACATCCTTCTTGACACGAGCGAGTTGAATGATGCGTTCGTCGATCGTGCCCTTGGTAATGAGGCGATAGACGGTTACTTGGCGAGTCTGACCCAAGCGGTGCGCACGGTCCATGGCTTGGGCATCATTGGACGGGTTCCAGTCATGGTCGTAGAATATCACTGTATCCGCGGCGGTAAGGTTGATACCGAGACCACCAGCACGAGTACTGAGTAAGAATACAAATATGTCCGGTCTAGAGAAAAATCAGGTGTGCGGAACCGACAACGTCCAGAAGACTGACCTTGTTTGCCAATCAATCACCATATCCCTTCGGTCTTCGAGTTTTGAGGATCCATCCAGACGTAGATACTTGTATTGCCGATATATCAGATACTCTTCCATCAAATCCATCATGCGAGTCATCTGGAAGTAGATCAAGACTCGATGATCCCCTGCTTTGAGCTCCTGCAATAGTGTATCCAAACGTGCAAGTTTGGCAGAGTCGAAAACGAGTCGTTTCGCCTCCGGAATCTGCATGCTAGATTGTGGCAATTGGTCGGAGGGGGCACTGCAGATCAGCCCTGCAGCGGGAATCATCGGAACAAGGTCGTTAAAAAGGCTACAGGCGACGGGAGACTCTTGGAGTTCGCGGGAGAGGCCATACATGGTTATTGACTCCACGGGTGCTTCCAGACCTCGATTCTGGTATTCGACGAAAGAGCGGTTTGTGCACGTCATAGATATCGGCGGTGCGACCACGGCGGGAACATACCACCTCAGGCCAGGTCGAGACAGACAAGACTCTTGCCAAGCAGAGGGGGATATCCCTTTGAGATCGGGGTTATAAAGCCGACGGGACAAAGATGGGAGTGATGGGGTTTTGATATCGGAGGCACTGTAACTGGTCTCCCTGCACAAAAGTTCAGTTTGTCTCCCTTTCAAATCAACACGCTTACCTCAAAACGGCGGACTGTTCGATAATCTTGTTTTCTTGCTGCAATTCCACCAATCGATTGCGCATAAAGGATGATACTTGAAGGCCGTGAACTTCTGCTGGAGCTCTGTTCAAGAGACGCAGAAACGCAAAGGCAGGGGACTCTGAAAATAATAGTGAGTGTAATCTATGCCGAGAGCGTTGCATGGGGAGTACCTTCGATTTCGTTGTACATTGACTGGTATATCCGGTCCGTGGACCATATATTGAAAAGCTTGCGTACACAATGCCTGCGTGAACGAGGTCCAGGTTTTACCGATGGGATATCAACAACCCCGCCGTCCAGATATAATAATTCAGGAATCTGATATTCAATTGGGTTTCGTGTCGAGTAAGGCACGAAAATCAGGTCGCCTTCGCGGCTGAGTGGTCCCGACCGGCCGAAGTGAGCGAACGAGAAAGGTGCCATGACATCTGCGCGTTCAAAAAGCTCGGGGTGGTTGCAAACCTAATGTTTTTTTTAAGTCCGTGGTAGTCTGGGGAGAATTGAAATCGCTGACCTTGCGGAATTGCATGACCAAGTTCATCAACGAGCGGGCTGAATCAGCGTCACCGATGTTCGCCGCCTTCTCGAGAAGGTCAGCTACAGAGACATTAGCAAGAAGCGCACGGTACAATGCCCGTTGTCGTGAGCTAAGATCCACGTAGATGTCTATTTCAATCTTTCCGATGGTCATGTCAGTGACATCGTCTCGATACAATCTAGTAAACATGCCTTTTCGCTCAATTCATTTTGAACATGTCGCTTCACACGACGAAGCATAAACGGCTTCAAGATCATATGCAATCGCCGTAGTTGATGTTCGTTCAACTTGCTACCCTTGTTTTCAGCGGCATTTTCGATGTCCTTCGAGAACCACTCGTTGAATTCATCGTGAGAGTCGAAGAGGCTCGGCATGATGAAATGCAGGAGTGCCCAAAGTTCTACAGTGCACCATTGCATTTAGAGCGTGGAGAGTGCATAAATTGGTAAAATCCGACCTTGCATGGAATTCTGAATCGGAGTGCCGGTGAGGAGTAATCGATTCCTACACTGGAAGCCTAGGAGTGTCTTCCAGCGAACGCTCGCTGCATTCTTGATGTTTTGGGCTTCGTCCAGAATCATGTATTGCCATTTGACTCTTTGGAAGTATTGTTGGTCTTGGGTAACCTGGAAATGTGTAAGTAACACATACGATGCAGGGAATCTGTTTGCATCAATTTACCAGCTGATAACTCGTGATAAGGATATGGAACTGGGCATCCTTGTTGTAGCTGATTTCCTTTTTGCTCCAAAACTTTCGTAGAGTTGCGCGATCCTTGACATTTCCCCAATAAGGTAATGCCTTGAGACTTGGAACAAACCGAGTGATTTCTTGTTGCCAGTTGTGCAAAGTAGATGCAGGAGCAACGACAAGAAATGGACCCCATATATCATGTACCTCGGCGAGATAGGCAAGCAGAGAGATGGACTGCACCGTCTAGATGGTAGTTCGTATCTGAGTGCTACAGACATTGAAAGGGGCGAGGAACATTACCTTTCCAAGACCCATTTCATCTGCAAGGATGCCATTGATGCCTTGCTCATACAAAGTCGCGAGCCAATTAAGACCCTTCAATTGGTATTCCTTGAGCTGAGCCATGAGCATCCTGGGCTGTTTGATCGTCAACGGCCCAGTCAGAGAAGTTGGATTTTGGAAGTTAAGTTCGTCAGAGTCAACTACCGCAAGATTAAGCAACAGCACAGGCAGAAACAGCCAACTGCTTACGGTCCATAAGAGGGGCTGCGAGAGGTCCTGTTTCATCCTCGTCATCCCGAATGTGCGCCTGAGCCTTCGCCAATTGGAGCGCCTCATTTGTTTTGCGTTCAAGAGCAGCCTGAGTGTCAAATTGCTGTGCGCGTTGCTTGGCAAGTGCAATTGCCTCTTGGGCATTATGACGGGCGTGGCGATGAAGGTTAGTTTGGTCCTCTGAAGTAGATTAATCAATCCACTGTGGGGTACCGTACGAGAACAGAACAGCTAACCATCATCAAAGTCAATTTCTCTCAGCGAGCTTGGGTCGAGATCAGCGAAATCAGCACCGGCGGGAGCCGCCGACATTTCCAGGGTATCCCCCTGAACTTCGGCAGCTAAAGTTGCGAGGGGATGAGCACTTGAATCATCCTCGAACGGCCGCGGCAACGTACTTTTCAGCTTGTTGCCCACGAAGTGGCTATAAAGCTCTGTCTGGCTGATCAAAAATTCGAGTTTTCGTGCCTGGCGTGCTGCCTCGCGTTTCTCTTCCTCAATCTTCGCTCGGTCGACAGCCTCCTTTTGTTCTCGTTTCCGAACGTCTCTCTCTTCCCGCTCATTCTTTCTCCAGAAAACGAGCATTTCACGCATTAGACGCTTCGCTTTCGCTTGCACGTCTTTGTTGGCTTTCGCGGTGCGCGTGAATGGTCGGCGTGCTTG
Organism: Hortiboletus campestris; assembly: GCA_038090935.1. Taxonomy (NCBI): domain Eukaryota; kingdom Fungi; phylum Basidiomycota; class Agaricomycetes; order Boletales; family Boletaceae; genus Hortiboletus; species Hortiboletus campestris. The sequence continues at coordinate 55,576 of JBBPNN010000036.1, forward strand.
TATGGAGGATAGCGTCGCAAGTCGTTTGACCTGACTCAGTCTGGCCTGGTAACCCATGGCGGCGTATTTGTACACCTGATAATATGTTAGAGCTGTCACTCGTATAGGGCGCCAGCCATATACCTTGGCAATATCCCTTCTCGCGATGTTCGTCCAGACCTTCCTCTGTGCCTCCTCTAGGGATTTGAGACGCTTAGCCATTGCACTCTCGTCAATTTTTTTCGCTCGTCTGAGAGGTGGCACTACCTCATCGAGCTCATACACAACGGTTGAAGTGACCGTCAGAGCCGGCGATGCTGGCCGGGACGCAGATGGTGTAGCGTCACCTGCGACCGAACCGGCGGCTGAACCCAGACCGGACTGTCCAACGCCATCAGGGTAGAGCCCATTTTGCCTCTTCCTCGCTGCAGTCTTCTTGCGACCTCTCGGAGTAAGCGAAGATGTCGCGGTACTTTCGACGCTCTGTTCCCTAAGTTGAGACACCTTTCCTTTGCCCTTCGATTTCACAGGCTTGGTAGGAGACATCGACGCCTCGTTCACCGTTCTCTCGAACTCATCTGCGATCGCCGATGGGTCATGGTCTACCCTCCTCTTCTTGTTCGCTGGTTTGTCTTTCCTAACAGCCGAAGTCGGCACATCAAAATCGCTGCTCGCGTCCGACACTGCGCCGTTCGCGGGACGTTTGAGTGGATCCTTTCGCTTAGACCTCGGTCGTGACCCAAGAAGTGACTCCTCCAGCTCCCGAGCCGCCGCCTCCGCACCGACGTTGAATGTTCTACACAGTGAGGCGCGATCATATTCGTTTGAATCACCCGCATAATCAAAGAGGGCGGAATCTGGTGGAGGGGAGGGGTGAAGGGTGGAAAGGAGATCGTCGTCAACAGAAACGGTGAGTATTGGGGGAGGCGACGGAGGGGGAGGTATCCGTGCAAGACGTGACACGTAGTGTCTCGACAGTGTAACTGCGGTGGTGGAATTGCGTTCCTGAACGACTTGTTAGAAATGCATGTTTAGAAACGTTGTATAGTATTCACCAAGACGCTAGCCTCAAACCACGACTCAACCTGGCGCTGGCGCTTATGGGTCTCGAGAACATAATCACTAAGCTCCCCGATCCACACCTCCTCGCAATCCGACAGGTCGGAGGATACAAGAAGACGGTCTTCGCCAGTCTGGTGGTGCTCAGCGACAGCTGGGAATGCGTCAAGGCTATCTGTAGGAGAATTCTCCTGACGAGCAACCTTGGAACGAGGAGGGTTTCTCCGGAGTCCGGGCTGGCGGGGTGAGAGTGATGTGTTTACTTTGAGATCAAGACGCAATCAGAGAGAGGGGACATACGCGTCTTGAACCCGGAGGTTGGTAATCCGGGTCGTTGTCTGCTGTCTTCTTCCGTTTCTTTGAGGCATGTTCATTTTCACCCTCCTTGTAATAAGCACCGGCAGGACCGTCGAGCGGCTCGGGGGGACCGGAAGGAGTTGCACCAATGTCGCGTTGCGGGTAATAGTTTCCGCCGGGACCCAGCGGAAAGATGTCGCCGTGGACATAGTTGCCTGAATAAGGGTCCCATCCGCCTGCGCCCTGGTGCGAGACGGGTTGGTAGGAATAACCGCGGGGGGGAGGAGGATGGTCTCCGAGGGGGCTCTGGCTCTGGTGGTGTTGGCGGGGATGAAGAGGAGAGACGGGGAGAGGGCTGGAGACGGGAGACATGTCGGGCAACGGTGTGTCGATAGCGGAACCGCGCGAGGGGCCGGAGAGGGGTGCACGAGGAGGAGGAGGAGCGTCGTTGAGAATTCGGCTGAGCGACATGTGGCAGTGAAGGAATAAGAAAAATGGGGAGGGTAAAAACGAGGGGCGTCAAGAGAAGAGGAGCGGGAAGATGTGCAGCGAGCGTCGCGTCGGGGGACGGTGGGGGGGACGATTTTCTGGTGGCGAAGGGGGGAGGGCGCTGTTGGGGACGGCGAGCTCGTTGCTGTGGTGGCAGCGGAGAGCACAAGAGAGGCGATGGCGGGAATTGCCCAGGTATTTCGTTTTGTTGGATTTAGCTCGCATCGGTACACTCCCAAATTCGGCAACTCGGTCAACCCTGTCGTTCTTGGCGGACGAACAACCCACACCAAGTGCATGCTCTACCAACACAATCCTATTCAACCCTACCCCTACACAGTCACGCGTCCTTAAGGCTCTTCGGGATACAGCATCAGCTCTGGCCGCACTTTCTCGTCAAACTCCTCTGGTGTCAAATACCCGAGTGCCACCGTCGCCGCCTTCAACGTCGTTCCCTCCTTGTGTGCTTTCTTGGCGCACCTCGCGACGTCTGAAACTTGCCGGTTAGCAAAACAGAATGCAGTATTACATGGATAAAACACTCGCTGTCATAGCCGAGGTGGCTGTTGAGGATAGTGGCCAACATCAGACTTTCATTCAGCAGATGGCTGATGCGCTCCTCGTTGGCCTGGATTCCGACCACACAGTTCTTGGTGAAGGAACGCGATGCTAGACACACGTCGTGGGGGTCGAGTTTACCAGGGGACAAATCCATGACGCACCATCAGAGAGGAGGCGGATGCTCTGAAGTACGTTCTTGATCATGACAGGCTTGAATACATTCAACTAGACAACACAAGTCACCATTGAAATTCGCCAAATCGACGAAGAAACGGAGTACCTCAAACTGACCGCTGGCGCCTGCCACGCTCACAGCAGTCTGGTTGCCCATAACCTGGGCAGCAACCATTGTAACTGCCTCGCACTGTGTGGGGTTAACTTTGCCGGGCATGATACTGCTGCCCGGTTCGTTTTCAGGGAGACTCAACTCGCCGAACCCGCAGCGAGGGCCGGAGCCAAGGAAACGGATATCATTAGCAATCTTCATCAGGGAGCAAGCAATGACGTTGAGAGCACCGTGAGTCTCGACAAGGGCATCATGGCTAGCAAGGGCCTCAAACTGCCACGATGTCAACCGACTGCCCCAGTGATCGACGAGGTTACCTGCCTTGTTCGGTGCAGTCTTGAACTCCAGACCAGTTATCTCTGAAATTTCAGCGGCAATTTTGACGTCGAAGCCTTTCTTGGTATTTAAGCCCTGTGAGACGTGTCGGACGATAGAACAGACTACGACAAGGGCGCTAAACTCACGGTTCCTACTGCAGTCCCACCTTGCGCGAGGAGGCTCAAGCGAGGAACAGCTGCCTTGGCGCGCTCGATTCCGTTATCGATTTGTTGAACGTAGCCACTGAATTCTTGTCCGAGAGTCAAGGGAGTTGCATCCTGTGGAGACGACAAGTCGGGTCTTGACTAGATTCGATGGTAAAGTGTGCGTACCTGCAGGTGTGTTCGTCCAATTTTGATGATGTCCTTGAATGTATCCGCCTTGGCTTGGAGAGCATCTCTAAGTTCTGTGAGTGCGGGGAGTAGAGAGTGGTGGATTTCTGTCACGGCCGCGACATGCATGGCTGTCGGGAACCTATATCTATTGGGTGAATGGAAGGAGTAGGGAATGGGAAAGGAACTTGCGTGTCATTGCTGCTCTGACTCATGTTAACGTGATCATTGGGGTGGACTGGGTTCTTGGAACCCAGTTCGCCACCAAGCAACTCGATAGCACGATTGGAAATGACCTTTTTGTGATAATTAGGAAGGTGATTTGGAGTAAATGCAAGGGCCCAGCTGACCTCATTTACGTTCATGTTACTTTGAGTACCGCTTCCGGTCTGGAACACGACGAGGGGGAAGTGGTCAATAAGCTTTCCAGAAATGACCTGAGAGGGGAAGTAAGTGAGAGAACACGGCGGAGGAAGAGACGTGCGTCATCTGCCGCTCTCTGTATGGCATCACCGATTTTGGGGTCCAAGCCATAGCTAACGTTGACGATGGAGGCTGCCTTTTTAAGCACACCGAACGCCTTGATCAACGGGGGAGGGAGCCTTTCTGCGGGACCGCCGATGTCAAAGTTCTGGAGTGAGCTGTGGGTTGGATGAGTGGGAGACGAGGGAGAATGGAGAGGGTACATGCCGTTGTGTCTGGGCGCCCCAGTAACGATCTGCGGGGACCTGGAGGTCGCCGAAAGTGTCACGCTCTTGTCTGTACGACTGGGGTAGGACCGTGAGCGGTTGTGGGAGGAGGAGGAGGCGATGCATACCATAAGACGGGCGGAGGGGGCGAAGTGCCTGAGTGTCTAGAGGGAGTAAATGTTGAGCTGGAGAGGAATCATGTGGCCAGGGTACAGACCGTAGCAGCGGGAAAGGGTCGGACGACGACGGGGAGCATGGGGAGAAGGAAAGGGAACAGGTTATCGGTGCCTTCCGAGTTCCCCCGCTGTGAGCACTTGGCGACGCGAGCTCGGCCGCCTCCCACGACATATTGCACTCGCGCTGGCCAGCATGTCCGCCACGCCCGCAGCTCCTCGACGCCGTCTGAGTGTGACGGGCAGCTCGGACACCGGCAACGGGACACGGATGCGGAATATCCACGTGATTCTTGCGAGGTATGTCCCCCATGGCATATCATAGCTCTCGTTCTCGTACTACTCCCACCTCCCAGCAGCGTTGCTCTCATCGCCGCACTGTTCTCCATGACGTCCCTCGCATCCCAGCTCGTCCTTCACCCATATGTCTCCCAGTCCCTCAAGTACGGCGGAACCAATCTCGGCAGAGACAAGGTATGTCCAATCATCTCGATCCTCTGCCGCATCTTATTCCCTCTCTAGCTTTACCGCACCATACAGTACCTCTCCCGTTTCCTCGCTTGGTTCTTCCTCTCCCGCGGTAACAAGGCAGAGGCCACCCGATGTAATGCTCTCAAAAACCATCTCGCTCTTGGTCGAAAGCGTGCGTACCACCATCCCCCCTCCTCGCGACCCTAATCCTCCGTAGTCATGCGCCTTGGAAAGCCTGTCGAACACCTTCAGGCCGCCCTCCGCGCAGCCCAATCTCCCACTGAATTGGGCGAACAGCTGGCGACCATCGGTCGGCAGCTTGCATACTTTGGGTACCTCACTTATGATGCCATCGTCTGGGTGAGCTTCTTTCGATGTATTGATAGCCGTGTTTCGATGTGTGCTCGCCATCTTGCAGGCGAATGCAGTCAAAGTCATTAACCTCAAGCCCTCCACCACTCAGAGGGTCGCTTCCATCTCTAACCGGTTCTGGCTGTCCGGAATCTTACTGAGCATTACACATGGTCTGCTCAAGGTCAGAAACCTCCTCCGTACATGACGGATTTCCATTCAACACTCAGCTGTAGGCCGGCCGGCTTGCCCAAGAGGCAAAGAAGCTGCGTGCCTCCGAATCCTGGGGCGAGAAAGATCTCGGTAACGTGGCACAGCGCGAGGCGAGACAGCTTGCTCTCGAAAAGTGTGCAAATATTCTCCATTCCATTCTCTTGGATTGATCACCGCGCAGAGTGCGTTCGGATACGCGCTACCAGTTCATCATCGACATCTTGGACATGTGGATACCAGCATCCAACCTCGGCCTCGTGAACGTCAATGATGGTATCGTCGGCCTCGCAGGGTGAGTAATGTGTATCAACTTGTCTTCGACAATTTGAGGTGACCCCCTTCGTAGGTTCATCTCCTCTGTCATGGGAATGTATGCGCAGTGGGTGGCAGTGAATGGCCCCAAGTAAGAATCTTCCCAAGCGTTGAGACACCTGCTTGTGTACATACGGGTTTACGATTGCTGTTTCGTGCACTCGATGTAATCTATTCGTTCTTTATTGACCGCATCCTTGATCCTGGAGCATTATGCATCACGACTTTCGTGAACGCAAGAGTACCTTTTGCCATAGTTGGGCCGAAACTGTCCGGAAGGGCTCGCCTCTACGGTGGGACCACATTCCGATCTCGTAGACGGAGGTATTCCTTGCGTACTATTTCCATGGCCTCTGGGCTGGTACTGCAGTGAAAAGAAACAGGTCGTTTTCCTGTCAAATGATGCAACGCTATGGGAAGCTTACTATTGGAGCATACACTCTTGCAACGCCTTGTACTTGTGTCTGCAAGCCCAAGCAACTGAGAGCGTCCGCCCTTGGGCACACTGTGCAAATTCTGGGGAACGTCAATGGAAAGAAGCTAAATTGGGTAGGAGAAATACCTTTGACTACGAGATCACACTCCTTCAAGGCGCGTGCCTTTGTGGTCTTTAGGAGGGTTTCCTCCTCCCTCCGAGAGAGGGCATTCATGGTCGCGTCGCGGGAACTTGGTGTGGATAGAATTGACGTGATTACTAATTGGTCTGGTTCCTACATCCGAGTCGCCCGTTCCGTTAGACATGGCGACCTGGGCTCTCAAACCTTTCTTTCGCCATTCCACGCCCAATTGGATCCCAGTTCGGTGCTTGGCAACACCGTCTATCACGCCTCCAAATGCAAAGTCCACTTTCAGTCATCAACTGGACAATGGACCTTCTCTGGACGACTTCATATCGGGTCAGCCTGTACAGAAAATGGTGCTGGGAAATACGAAAGGGCAAGCATCTCATGAACCATGTTGACGTCCTGTAATGATATTTTCTCAGCCCTCGTCTTCCAGATTTTCTGAAAACAAAGATACCATCCGGGGATTCTTTCCATAAAATCAAGAAAGATTTGAGGGGCCTTAATCTTCATACTGTGTGTGAGGAAGCTCGTTGTCCAAACATTGGTGATTGTTGGGGAGGTAAAGAAGGTGTGTCGGAGGAGGAAGGCCGACGGGCTGCCACCGCAACGATCATGGTAAGGTTTCCCATAGCCCCTCTGCACCTGCTCGCTGACCCGAGTATCAGTTAATGGGCGACACGTGCACTCGTGGCTGTCGCTTCTGTTCTGTCAAGACTTCAAGAACACCACCTCCACTAGACCCTCACGAACCAGAACATACAGCTGAAGCCATCTCCAGATGGGGCCTCGGGTATATCGTGCTGACAAGCGTGGATAGAGATGGTGTGTTGTCGAACATGATCAGAAAGAGCGTCTCGTTTACAATCATCCTAGACCTTATAGATGGAGGAGCTCATCACTTTGCGGAAACCATTAGAAAAATCAAGCAGAAGTCAGTTTCTTTTGTTTTTTTGCCTTTATCTGAAGCAGTAATCAGTGAAATGGTCCCAGGGCCCCGAATACCCTTGTTGAAGCCTTGACCGGTGACTTTGCTGGTTCGCTAGACCATGTCTCTATTGTCGCCAAGTCAGGCTTAGATGTTTATGCACACAATATCGAAACTGTCGAAGCGCTTACTCCCTATGTGAGAGATCGTAGGGCAACTTTCCGACAGAGTTTAAAGGTATTACAACACGCCAAGAAGGAGGGAGTGCGGATAACGAAAACCAGCATCATGCTGGGTGTTGGAGAAAATGAAGACCAAATCATAGATGCGCTCCGAGGTCAGATATCCTTGTCTACAACGTGATATTTCGTAATGATGTCCATGTTACCAGAATTACGGAAGAGTGATGTCGATGTTGTGACCTTTGGTCAATATATGCGCCCAACGAAACGCCACATGAAAGTTGATCGGTATGTCGAGCCCGCTGAGTTCGACCGGTGGAAGCAGGTTGCCGAAGACATGGGCTTTTTGTACGTGGCTAGTGGTCCCTTGGTTCGAAGCAGCTATAAGGTAGGCCGACCAGTGATACTTGATGTTGATTAATACTTGACTTGATACAGGCTGGAGAGTATTTCATCGAGAATGTTCTGAAGGGCAAAGCAATGGAGAAGCAGACGAAGAAGCTAATTGTGGAAGAGGCAGTCACCTCTCAACAGGGCCCAACGTAAATTTACGCTCGTCACTATTTACTTCCCGCCTAGGCCCTTGTGGCACGGCGATACCCAGTAATGAATTGTACATTGATCAGTCGAGTCTGCAGAGGCGTTGGAAAGCCCTGAGTGCTAACTCGGATCAATAACAATGTTGCTGACCAACCTCCTGGGAAACGGTGCGTCATTGCAACATGCGTGAGCGTAGCCAGTGCTGGCTAACGCCTTGTCAGGGTTTAGCTGACACATCATCAAGTCAGTGAAGGTCGTGCGAGGCCGGTAAGAGTGCGAGATGCATGTGAGGTCCCGTCAGGGCGTTTTCCATTAACATTGTGCCCATGGACGAACAAGGCCGGGGTGAACGATCCGCAATGTTTTTATGCGCATTTTGTGAAAACTTTGCGGCTTCAGACCCGATGGCTAGATAACGGATGCTTGAATGCTGGCTCATAATGTGTCGTGGTTGTCGGACTTCGGGCGATGGCCGAGACATAACACCGATATATCCCAGTTGACGACTTTGCGCGCAAGCCTATCATCCCAGTGTGCTACTACGTACAGTCAGCCCCCGTCGATATGGTCAAGGCGGCGTATGCGACCTTGTTGACGAAAACCAGCTACCTGCCAGGTGTGCTGGTGCTAGAGTATACCCTTCGGTCTGTGGGTTCCGAGTATCCGTTAGTTGTAATGGCCACTCCTGCTTTACCGCAAGAAGCTCGTGATATCCTTGCAAGAAGAAGGATTACGGTGATAGATATCCAATCCCTTCAGCCCCCCGCAGGCATGCACGCTCTATCTGCTCACGATGCCAGGTTTGCGGACACCTGGACGAAGCTGAGGTGAGACTATTGGATACACAACGTCTTCAAATTTCTGAACGATGAATCCAGGGCCTTTGAGTTAACAGGTTACGATGTAAGTAGAGCGCATTATATCATTCTCGCATGGCCCAAACCTTTTTCTGATAGCGCGTCGTCCTCCTCGATGCTGACATGATTTTGATGCGGAAGATGGACGAGTTGATGCATCTCCCCCTTGGAAATGACGAAATCGCAGCTGTCCATGTCTGCGCCTGCAACCCTCGAAAGCTGAAACACTACCCGTCCGATTGGTGAGTGGCCCTTGCCAAAAATCAGGCCAACTCGCTCAACCCAAGGAAGGGTGCCAGAGAATTGTGCTTATACACCCCTGTCCCATCCTACCGGTCTAACGACCCCAACACAGATAACCAATAGCAGCCCACGACCCCACTCTCTGCTTAATTCTGGGCTTGTCATACTAAATCCCTCCGCTGAGCTCGCTCAGGCAGTTTATAACCACCTCCACACGTCGCCGCTCGTTCCAACCTGGTCATTTCCTGATCAGGATCTTCTCTCCGACTTTTTCAAGGAAAAGTGGAAGCCGTTGCCCTGGTGCTACAACGCGCTCAAGACCTTGATGTTGATCCATGAACCACTTTGGCGGGATGAGGAAATCAGGTGTCTTCATTACATCTTGGCAGACAAGCCCTGGCATGCTCAGGTGTCGAAAGGAGAAGGGGAATATGAAAAATTGCATCAGTGGTGGTGGGACAGGCTAGAGTTGTTGGGCGCAGAGATGCAGGGGGGCGATGGGGAAGACTGGAAGGTAATCGTGGCAAACGTGGCGCAAGTATAATTTTAATACCCGTCTATGTGTGTCTGCGTCTTCTGTTATTTCGTCCGGCTAGTAGATTACTAGTGATTTCATGACCACACGTTATCATACATAGAAATTTTCAAACCCTTGATCTCCACGACACGAATACTTCGTCAGTTCGAAATCTTATCGGTCACTAAGTGGGGTTCGCAAAGGAAGGACAGACAGACGAATACCTTTGTGTGCAAGTGCTTTCAGAAAGAGGAGTCCGATCTCCCATCCGATAGCTCAAAAGGCCAGCCTGAGCGATCATGATACCGTTGTCAATGCAGAACCTAGTGCAAGAATTATGTATAAACAATCAATAAACCCAGGTCGGGTCATACCGTTCGTCTGTCGCAAAGAGTCGGGCGCCGCGCTCCTTTGCCATGATTCGCATCATGTGTTGTAGTCGTTTATTGCCTTTGAAATCCGTAATTAGGACGTCCAGAAGAAGGAATCACGAAACAAACTTACATCCTACACCGCCTACAATGAGAACTTCGCTACTTGAAACGTGAGCCATAGCTCGCTCCGTGATTTCTACCAGCATTGCAAACACAGTTTCTTGGAGAGAGAAGCACAAATCAGCGGGTATTATAATGTCTTCCTCTGGTTCGCCGAGCGTCCTGGAGGGACGGAAACGCTTGTCCACAGTATACGCTTCAATCGAAGTCAACATGCCTGAAAGACTAATATCCATGCCTTTGGTCGTGTATGGAAGAGGTACAAGTCGCTTTCCCCTAAGTATATAAGACCAAGGAATAGAAGCCATGTTAACAGGGACATACTTCTTGGCCTCCTGCTCGATATTGTAGCCGGGGCTTGGATCGTTACTGAGGTTGATGATTCTCGCGAACCGGTCTAGGCAATTGCCCACAGCGATATCCAGTGTTTCGCCGAAGATCCTATAGCGTTGCTGAGAATATGCTATCACCTGGGTATTGCCACCCGAGACGTAAAGAACGACAGGATCCTGAGCTCGAGTGATCGCACGACCCATCTCAATGTCTGTATAATTGTTTGAACGTGTGCTTTGGCAGAAGACAAGAGATCTCACGTCCGATACAGTGATTGACTGCTACGAGAGGTTTACTGAGTAGGAGGGAGAGCGTTCTAGCAACCAGTGCAACGGACTGCAGAGGGGCGCCCATACCAGGGCCTTGGATTGTGCCAAAGTGACTGGGGTGACTACGGTAGGGATACGAAGGGACATACCCTTGGTGTAACATATACAATCTAAGTCTTCCAAATTGATATTTGCCTGTTTGATTGCATCCCTGATAACATGGAGGGCCCACTCTCGATGGTGCTGCGCAGTGTCTCGGGGAAGGAACCCTTCCCCTGGGGGGGTTATGTATGTATGTCGTACATTAGCGAGGATTTTCGTGGAACCATCCACCCTGTGCTTGATTATCCCTGCGCCCAGCTTGTTGGCTGAGCCCTCGAGGCCGAGCGCTAGATATGGTCTGACTGCAGTAGGTCAGGACTTGGCAGGATAGATCTGACATGACGGCCTCAACCTGGATCCCTGAGTGGCCTACGTCCAAACATGATGTTGAGATCTTGGGAGGCGGATGGCAATCGAGAGGTGTTATCTGCCAATTGCAAACAATCGGGTCCAAGTGCCGAGTACTCATCGCCACTCCCAGAAAGGACGACTCTCATGCGTCACGTTCCCGTCACGCGAAATATTGTAACGTCAAAACCATAAGATAATTGCGCAGGGTCGAGACATTGCATCCGAATGAGTGATCTATGGTAAAGGGGCGAATCGACAACAGAAATCGTGCTCTAAACTTTCGCCGCTGGTTCAGTGGGTGGACATAATGAAAGCATCAGATATACTTTTAAAGCATGAAAGTCAATGGGTTTTCAAGATAGCTCTTGAATGCAGACAGCCATCGTGCTCCTACTGCGCCGTCAACAGTCCGGTGGTCAGAGCTTAGAGTGACTTTCATCACATTAACCGTCTTGAAACCACGCTCTTCCTCGGATGCGGGTACGAGTACAGGCTTCGTGGTCCCGACGGCAAGAATGCAAGATTGAGGAGTGTTGATGATGGCAGTGAAGTGGTCAATATCAAACATGCCAAGATTGGACACAGTGAAAGTCCCGCCCTGAAAGGTGGATGAGGAAGCGTGTAATCAAGGAAAGAAGCGAAATGCTGACCTGGTACTCCTGAGGTGCGAGTTTTCCATCACGGGCCTTTTTCGCGAGCGCCTTCGCTTCAACAGAGATTGTCGCCAAACCCTTGGAACCAACGTCCTTGACGATGGGGGTGATTAAACCAGTAGGGGTTGCAACAGCGAGCGAGATATCTGCATTCTTGTATCTACCGAGGGATCAGTTAGACGAAAAGGTGCGAGATCTTGACACATACTGCCTGATGACGTCACCCAACCATGCAGAGTTGGCCTCGGGAACATCCTTGAGTGCACAAGCAACAGCTTTCAGAATGAAATCGTTTACGCTGAGTTTAGCAGCCTTGTCCTTGTCGCCCAACGTCTTGTTGAACACTTCGCGAAGTTTCAATACCTTGTCCATGCTGATCTCGACCGTCAAGTAGTAATGAGGGAGTTCTTGCTTGGATTGTGTGAGACGCGTGCCAATGACCTTGCGCATATTGGACACTGGTATGTCTATGTAATCTGACGAAGCTGGGGTAGCGTCGGAGAGAGCGGGAGAGGCTGATGGCGTGGGGGACTGATACCGTTCAACGTCGTCACGGACGATGCGGCCCTCGGGACCAGTGCCCTTGATCTTTGCCAGTGGGATGCCCTTCTCGAGCGCGATTTTCTTTGCAATTGGAGAGGCAAATATTCGGTCACCCTTTGGAATCTCGGGCTTGGTCTCCTGGGGCTGAGGCACTGAAACTGGGGGCGGGGGAGACTGGGCAGGAGGTGCGGGTTCGGGAGGTTGTTGCTGGGCCGACTCGGGGGGAGAAGAGGCAGCCTCGGAGGCCATTTGGGCGGCAGCTGAGAGATCGTCGCCTTCCTCTGCAAGGATAGCTATTGGATTACCGACGGCGATGTTCTTGGAGCCATCAGGAGCCTGGGGAAGAGATGAACGACGAAAACAGGGCAAGACGGGATGCCTACGATGATTTTGGCGAGGATACCATCATCCTGAGCTTCGACGTCAATGGACGCCTTATCAGTCTCCTGTGAAGGGTGTGAGAAGGGATGCGGTGGGAGGGGTGGGTGGAGCGTACTATTTCGAGAAGGACGTCACCGACGGAGAAGGCTTCGCCCTCGCTCTTTTTCCACGAAGCAATACCACCCTCCGTCATGGTGGGGCTCATGGCGGGCATTGCAAACCTGGAGAGGACGTGTCTCCGCGCGGAGGTGTGTATGCCTGTTGGAGAGAAAGTGAAGGGTGGAAATGGGGCAGGGCGGGGAACGTACGACGTGCGGCGAAGCGGGCGAGGGCGGCAGACATTGTGCACGACGTTGAGGGCGGCAGGGAAGAAAAACAAAATAGCCGCAAATCCGCGCCCGTCCGAGTGAATATTTATTTCATTTTTGATTTGATAAATTATTTATGACGTTCCTCCTCCCAGGCCAGCCAGTGCCCGCGCGCGCAGGAACGCTCCCCGCCGTCGCACCCGGCGTGTATCTCAAGCACGGCCAGCTGCGGGCCAGCCTCGCAGGCACTCTCCCCGACGACCCCGCCCAGACACCCGCCATTCACCGCCAACGACCACACCCGCCCGCTCCCAACTCACTCATCCTCGGCACTGTCACACGTCTCTCGCCGCTCCAGGCGGCCGTCGCCATATCCGTCGTCGATGGCATTCCCCTCCCACCCGGCGAAGAGTTCACCGGCGTGATTCGCACACAGGACATCAGGGCAACTGAAAAGGACAAGGTCAAGATCGCCGACTGCTTCCGGGGCGGCGATGTCGTCAAGGGTCTCGTCGTCAGTCGCACTCCCTCTGCCGCGCGTCCGCTGACCATCCCGAATGCAGATCTCCCTCGGAGACGCGCGCAGCTACTACATCACCACCGCACGCAACGACCTCGGCGTCATCTTTGCCACCAGCGAGGCTGGTGGGTGCATTCCTCTGCCCCGCCCCCTCCACTGACACCCCTACAGGTGCAACGATGGAGCCGGTATCGTGGCAGGAGATGCGGTGCCCGAGAACGGGGAGGATAGAGAAGCGCAAATGCGCGAAACCAGAGAATCTGTAAAGTGGCGTTACGTAATCACTCAGGGATAGCGGTTCGAGTTGGTTGGCTGCAACGTTGGCACTCGTCGGCTTGTTTTTTCTAGTCTGTATTGTATGCCACAGGGTTTATGACCGCAGTCCTCTCCCCCGTAGATGCCCTACGCAGAGACACAGTAATGACTGCCTATGATGACAACCAGATCAAGTATGTCGCCCTCACTCTGCCACAACCCTCCAAACTCACCCCTCCATGAGTTATCCCTCCACAGACTGGAAGGCAAAGTATTATGAGGTGGCAGACATGCTCGCAGAAACTCGAGCCGAGCTCGACGAATTCCACACCTCCAGCAAGGAACTCGAGGAGGAGCTCGTCAAGGAAATCGAACGCACAGAGAAAGCACAGCAGGATCTAAAGGTCAAGGTCTCTCGCGTCGAAACAGAGAGGGACGAATGGAAGGTTCGCCATCTCTCTCTTCGTCCCAACAACACATTCTGAACCTCTGCCCCAGTCCAAGTTCATGTCCCTTCAGACCACCCACAACACAACAACCACTTCTTTGCAGCGCGAATTGGATACAGTAAGGCAAGAGTCCCAGAAGCTCAAGGTCCAACTCCGTGAACTCGAAATGGGCAACGACGACCTCGAACGAAACGAGCGCGCAGTCTCCTCCACGTTGGCCGACATCGAAGCCAAGTATTCCCGCGTGCTCGAAGAGAAAATTCTTCTCGAGCACGAGCTTCTCGACAAAGCCAGTCTAGAGGAGGAGTGTCAACGCTTAAAGGATGAACTACGAGGTGCGTTTGATGGACTTTCCCCGCCCCAGCCACTGACAGTCGGTCAAAGATGTCGGGGTCGAAATGTCCATCCTCAAGGATCAACTCTCAGCTGTTGCTCGCTCCAACCCACCAAGCACCCATTCAGAATCATCCGCTAGTTCAGCACCCTCATCCTCCTTCCCCCTCTCTTCCCCTCCATCAACCGAGGAAAGCCTGCTAAATACTCCTCCGCCACCCGACTTCAATTTGTCCGAGCTTTCGACCGACAAGTCATCGGTTTCCACACCTTCCCGTCCTCCTACTTCTTTCAGTTCGACCTCTGGCCAGTCCACCCTCCTCCAACGAGCTGGCTTCCAGCCAGGTAAACTCTCTATCTCAACTTCTACGCCTCCTATCACTCGCTCCAGCACCTTGCCCACATTCTCGGCATCACGTACCCTAACCCCAAGGACACCCATATCTCGACCCAATTTTGCCACATCCACTTCGAGCACGACAACCTCTACCATCCCCATCATGGCATCGAAGAGCAGAGGGGTCCAAATGGTATCCGAGATGCGTGCACGTGTCAAGAATCTAGAACAGAAAATTCACACCCGTGTTCCTCGACTACGCATGGGCAGTAATGCTGGCAGGCAAGGTGCAAATACCTCGGCACTGTCCACGATGACCCCGCCGTCAGGCAACACGACTATGTCGATCGCATCCAGGGGCGGTGCTCAACGGATGTCCACCTTTGACAGCAAGCTTGGCAGACCAGACCTCCAACGACATAGTGTAGATGCATCGCCACCGAAGAGCGGTGCGACAACCCCTGACCCAAATACGTCAGGGTGGGTTCTCATCATGGACGACACCCCTTCTCCTGCGAAGGACGCAGAGAAAGAACGCAGGCGTGTATCTAGTCCCTCTGTCCCGAGTTCCTTCCGTAGCGGAATTCCTACATCAACATCCTCCCCTACTTTTTACAGACCCAATCCCCTCCCCCATAGCACGATGAACAACCGTAGACCACAATCTCGCCTTTCCGGTGAAAGCCAAAGTACTACAGCCACCATCAGTACCATCCCTACGCCATCCTCTCGCCCTGCCACACCCACGTTCTTACCAGTCCCCACATCTAGCCTGTACGCCAGCGGAACCATCTCGGCGATCGGCGTGAAGCGTTCGACTGGGCCGGGTGTGGTTGCCAAAGGCCAGCAAAAACGTGGTTCGCTTGGATCCAGCAATACTGGCTCACCGACGTCGTCTGAAACCGAATCCCGCGCTCGTGATCGTCCTATCTCGTACAATGGCAAGGCGGAGCGTCAAACCACAAAGACTTCTCCCCACTTCTCATCCCCGGACGCAAATGTGACAATTCGTGCCTCTTCAAGAATACCATCGTCCACAACTTCTACATCGATTTTGATGCAAAGCAGAATCGGGAGGCCAGCTGGCGTAGCGAGTGGACGCCGAAGCGTTGGGCTAGATCCTCCTCGAGAAGATGGCGGTGAATTTTTGGAACCTGGAGCTGACAAGAAGAATAGGGGTCGGTCGGGGAGTACAACGTTTAGCCTTGGACGCTAGAACATAAGTATGCAAGCCACGATTCATTTATCTCTCACAGGGTTGATTACGCCCTCTGCTGACAATGCTCCCGCAAACAGCATAGCCGTATTGCGATTGATACCATCCCGGTTTCTCTTCATCTTTGCATCTGGTCTCGAGGCCCAATTTCAATGCGATCTCTCCTTACCCATGCAGTTATTATGCCTTCCACGATTGTTTTATGACGAATGTTAGCGCCTTTGATAATGGTAGAACGGAATTTACCCTTTGTTTGACACTGTCAACTTTTGTGTTTACTTGCTTTCCTTTTCGTTGTTTCCCGCAAGACTATGGTAGTTCGTTGTTTTATATTCTGCAGTCGCTCAGTTATTGTGTAACATAATGCTACGAGAGTCTCGTTTGGATCTTTGTTGACGCGCACACGTGTCGCGTTGAAGAACCTCAACATTTCGGAAGAAGCAAAGGAGCATTCCAAACAGGTCTTGGAGGATATGGACGCTTGACTGTGTCGGGTGTATACGATAGAAGGATTTTAAGACTGTAGCTTGACCCTCGAGTCTAGAGAGGCCCGCGTTTTATTTTCTGAGCAAGATGAAGACGGGGTCACCGAGAACAATGCCAGCCATGTGTCGAAAAGAGCCTGTCAGTGATAACAACAGACCACCGAACGATGCGTATACGGTCCTGTGCGAAGCCTAAGTGTGCGGTCCAACACATGCTGGTGCTCACCATACACTATCTCTCCTCCCCCATCGAACTTGTACACCTACCGCAGCTCGTTCACTGAGGCCTGGCACTGCCATAATTTGCTTACCTTGCCGTACATCACATAGTCGTACTCTTCCTCGAGCCCTTTCACGCCTTTGCCATCGGGCCTCCAGATGTTTCTGTCCTTGTCGTCTGCTTCAGCACCATCACCTCCTCCGGACGGAACCAAAGATGAAGCAAGCGCCATGGCAAAACTTTGACCCTCGGCAAGAGGGAGCAGCTCGACGTTGTAATCTAGAGTCATGTCCATGTCATGATTTTTTGAGCGAGCATATAGCCGGGACACTGGTTGTCGGATCAGTATGTTGCGAATCATTGCATGAGTGTCTGTACCTCTGTCGAATTTCTTTCCCTCCTTGTCGATCGCATTGATGGTGAATATATCGTCAAAGACGATGTTGGACGAAGCTGAGGACATGGATGTGTGGATGTGCGTTGTGGCTATGCTAATAAGGGAGTGTCTTGAGCCACCATGTCCATGTCGGAAGTTGGGCCATCATCTGCACCCGCAAAGAAATCTTTGAACCGACAAGAAATCCTCGAAGAAGACGAATACACAGTTGCCCTCTCCCATATCATTGCTCGCGATTTCTTCCCCTCTCTCGTCCATATCGATGCCACCAATGCTCCCTACTCAAACGACCCAAGCCTCATCCATGCCTCTGTACGTCGTCCACAAGAGCTCGACTCAACGCCTGCTCGAAGGCACTGGCAGACACCTTCCGAGACGCCCTATGGTACAGGACCTTCGGACACGCCGTTCCGCACGCCTCGTGGGGCTGGAGAACCAGCAGCAAAACGACCACGGTACGACACAAATCTGAGCCTCGACTCTTTCCAGGCGAAGTACACCTCAGAGGACAATGCGAGTTTTACGCAGATCATGCACGAGGAAAACAGACAGCGGCGAGATAGGTGGGCTTGGGCTTGGGAAGCACAGAGGAGGGTGGAGGAGCAAAGGGTCAAGATGTTGGAAGGGAGAGAGAGGATGCTGATAGAACAACCTTCTGGTCCTGGAGTACGCGAGCGATTCGTAATCGAGGCGCCAACGGTTGCTGGACTGATCACGGCGGGGGGCGAATCCTCAGGAGTCCACAATACAGGTGAAAACGACCCAAAGGGAAAGGAGTTAGCTGTGATCGAGAAAGATGCACCGGAGCAAGTGGTAGACGTGATGGCCCCGAAGAGGGATACCAGGCCTGCTGGGGTAGATGCGTGGAAGTTCAGGGTTAGTGTTCTGCAATCCCTACGTTTATCTGCCAACACATCCTCTTTCATAGACCCGAAATTCCCTCATGTTCTCTCCCGATGCTGATGTATCACCCTATGACCCGTCGACTTCCATTGTCTCCGCCAAAGCTGATGCGGTACCAAGAGTGGTCAAACATGGCAATACACGTCTACCTGAACAAGACACTGCGGGCAAAACAGAGTGTCTCTCTGTTCCTCCAAGTCCGACTCAGAGTCGAATAGACGCTGCCATTGAAGGTACACCGTGTAAGTCCATTCGTACGACGTCCCTATCCTCCAACTTAGTCCTCGTAGATCGTCCAAAGTCACCAACCGCGGGTGGCTTTTCGCTTGTCCCCAATGTCCCCTCACCGACTGCGGACGAGATGGGTTCAAAGGCAGTCAAGCAACTCATGACGTGGGGGACTTTGAATGCTACACCTCGAGTTATATCCCAAGCCGACCATGTATCAGATAAAGTGCCACCAGATACGTTCCAAATCTCAGCACCGTCGAGCCGTGAAGCGTTGTCTCACAAGCTTTCGGCAAGCGCAGCAAAGAGCCTTCGCGCGAAAGCTGGTCTGCTCAATGGTTCAACCCCCCTGCTTGGACGTACCCCAGCTCGCACGCCTGCAAGAGGTTCAATGGCACCCCCCAATTGGACCCCCCGAAGAGCGGACGCACCAGGCAACCTTACGCCTGCTGCGAAACGATTGTTGGATAGGACAACGTTGGGCACGGCTGCAGCACGTCGAGCCGAGGCTATGGGAAAGCTATCTGGTTGGGGAGGCAACGGGGGCTCCTTGAAGGAGAAGGATCTGAGTCATATACGATGGACACCTACACCGGTCACACGCAAGGGGTGACACTAGTTTTGCCACGACTCCGTCATTCATGTACGCAAGCTACATTACTGGTGTGTCAACATGGATACAGTGCAGAGTTTACAAACTAAGCGGTAGAGATTTTCCGACGTTTTGCCCGGGGTGCATCATCGGCATACTTGGCAGCAGAGGTTGACGTTGGCGATGGTGCCAATGAGGGTTCACCGGCACCTTTGGGCTTCTTCTTCACTATAACGCCCTTGAGCGCTCTCTTGGCAGACACTTCCTTCTTGGGGGCGGGCATAGTCGCTTTGGTCTGTTCATCACTGCCGGGTTTAGATGGTGTGGAAGGCTTTGAGACTGCCGGAGGTGGGTTGTTGATAGCATTCTCTCTTGCTGCAACTGCCCTGCGAGGAAAGTTAACGTGAAGAGGTGGACACGACCTGCGGTGTTTACTTTCTGAAGTCCGAGAGTTCTTCACCATCTTGAAGCCTGCGCAGCCGTTCTTCTTCGGCCTGCTTTTCTCGTATTGAATCGAGGAACATGATCTCATCCTCTTCCAGTGCCCGGAACTGGTTGGCTGCATGCGAGCATCAGGACAGGTCAGACAAGGCTATGGCCATGTGGGCGAGGTTACCTAGCTTTGTCTTTTCTTCCCATTCCTCTTGCTTGGCTGCCTGTGGGGTATCCGTGAGCCACCATTGTGTGCCGGCAGGGACCTTACCCTGTTCGCGGCCAGTTTCTACGGCGGTCGGAGTCAGCAGAGCGGTGGACCACAAAGGCAGGGAGGGCTCACCTCGGCCAAGCTTCGGCCATCGAAAGCATCT